>JAKELG010000690.1:0-15869 GCA_021527035.1 Lactarius vividus
GTAGTCTCCAAGTTGGAATTTAGGCATATCTTGGTGTTTTACCCACAGTGTTTGTGCCTTTTTGATAAGGTCATGTGCCTCCCTCCGTGCTTCTCGGAACTGTTCGAGTCTCGTGGTAACCTGTGGGATAGGGGATGGCTTATCGAGCCAATCAGCTCGGGGGTCATATCCCATGAGGAGTGAAAACAGGGATTTCTTTGTTGCCTCGTGTGGCCAGTTGTTGTGCGTGAATTCTGCTATCGGCAGGAATGTCGCCCAGTTGTCTTGTCGTTCGTTTGTCCAGAAGCGGAGGTACTGTTCCAGCCATTGGTTCGTTCGTTCAGACTGTCCGTCGGTTCGAGGGTGGTACACTGTAGATATGCTCTGTTGAATTCCTAGTATTCTGCACAGTTCTCTTGTGAACTTTGATGCAAATTGGGGGTCTTGGTTACTGATGATTTTGGACGGTAGTCTGAAGCATCTGAATACGTGAGTGACGTACAACCCAGCGGTTTCTTCTGCTGTTATCTCCTCCAAGCATGGGATGAATATTGATGCCTTGGTGCAGTTGTGGTCCGTGACGGTGAGTATGGCGTCGTATCCCATCGACTTGGGAAGTTTGGTGATGAAGTCTAGGGCTATGGTCTCAAAGGGGAGTGCATCTTCTTTTGGGGTTATGGGTGCCAGTGGGGCTCGAGTCGGACGTGTATTGACCTTGTGTCGTTGACATTCTGCGCATCCTTGTATGTAGTTTTGTACGTCCAATTTTAGTTCCGGCCACCAGTATCTTTGTTCTACAAGTCTTGTGGTTCTCGCGATTCCCGGATGTCCATGTACTGGTGGATCATGGTGGGCAGAGATGAGTTCCCGTTTTTCATCCAGTGAACTGGTTATAATGTACTTCCCTTGTTGATACCAGGCTCCATTGATGTATTTCAGCTGTTGTGAGTCCACCCAGTAATGTAGTGTGATTTCTGTTTGAGGTGGGTCTTGTATAGCCTGTACCGTGGTGGTTCTTGTGAAGACGTTCTCCAGTAGCACTACAACATTTTCATTGTCTTGTTCTCCTTGGTTGTAGTCCGGTCTTCTAGACAGGGCATCTGCTTGGCCATTCTTCTTTCCTGGGATGTGGTGAATCTCAAAGTTGTATTCCATTAATTCAAGTACTTCCCTGGCAACCCTCTGGCTTATCTTTTGTGGGAGTTTCCAGTATTGGAGGTTCATGTGATTGGAGTAGATTTTGATCTTGTGTGGTGAGCCGGCCAATAGTGGTCTCCAGTGCCTGAGTGCTTTGACGATAGCAAGGAGTTCTAGGTCATATATGTCATAGTTTTGTTCTGCCTCATTTAGGGTTGCTGAATAGTAGCCAATTGGATGTTATTTACCGTCCTCTTTCTTTTGGAGTAGGATGGCGCCTGTTGCGATCCTGAGGCGTCTACTTCAAGTTTGAACAGGTCATCCAGTTTGGGGTGGGCAAGTACTGGTTCTTCTGTGACAAGTGCCTTGAGTTTCTTGAATGCCTTGTCTTCTTCATCCGTTCATCGCCATTCCGTGTCCTTCCTCGTGAGTTTATTGAGGGGTTTGGCGTGTGTTGCAAAGCCGCGAATGAAGAGTCAGTACAAATTGCAGAAGCCCAGGAATGAACGTACGTCACGGACTTTAGTTGGCATGGGCCAGTCTTTGATACCCGAAATTTTTACCGGGTCCATGCATGTTACCCCCTTTTCAAGGGTTACCCCCAGGTAATCCATTCGCGGCTTGTGGAAGAGGCATTTCTCTAACTTGAAGTAGAGGTCGTGTTCCATGGCGACTTGTAGTACCTCGTGTACGGCTTCTTCATGGTCTTGTTGTCCTGCTGGGTCCCTGGTTGCAATGCTGATGTTGTCCATATATACCTGTATGATCATACCCTTGGCTTCGTATTTGGCGATGGCGTCTCAGTAGATGGTGTTCATCATTGTTTGAAAGGTTGCCGGTGTAAGGCTAGCCTTCGAGCTGAGCCCGAAATCGCTCATTTATGAACTCTCGATCACCTCGGCCACGCGGCCTTTCTCATGTTTTCCATCCTCCTCCCTTTTTCCTTCTTAGGTACAGGCCTCTTTTGTACTTAAGTAGACTTTTTACTCTCGGTAGAGGACATCAACATATACATCAGAACATCAACATCATTATCATCAGAATATCGACAACACATCTCCAATCAATCAGACAGTGCCGTGTCACATTTCCTCTCTCTTGTAGTGTGATTGCCCCGGAAGTCAGGCCCAAATGCAGGCACTCGAAGGACAATTCTCACTTCTTTCTACCCCCTTCCTTTGGAGTGGAACACCTCCGCCTTCGAACTCACCTAGGACCCTCACTGTCCTTACACTGGGGAGTTTGTGAGTCTGAAGTACATGACTGTGGGTTCAAAGAGTCCATACCGTGTTTTAAAGGCTGCTTTATGTTTGTCTCCTTCTCTGATGTGTACATTGTTATACCCCCATCTGACATCCAGCTTTGTGTACGTGTGCGCCTGGCTGAGGTCCGTGATGAGGTCCGAGATGAGGGGGAGAGGATATTGGTTTCTGATGGTGATGGCATTGATCTTTCGATAGTCCTGGACGGGTGTAACGGACGGACTCTACGAAATGGACTCTTACTATACGGTTATGACTACTGTCACGGACGGACTTCTTGGACTAATACAAGGTATGAAGAGTGAAGTGGACACTTACTATACGGTTATGACTACGATAGTAAGTAGATATTAGTCATGGACATTTACGATCAGTCAGCAAGAGGAGTACTAACATGTGATAGTTAGTATGACTCATTCCTAGGATAGCGGTAGTAGGGTTCGAGCTACTTACGCTAGTGGACATTACCAGAGGAGGAGCTTCAAAGCGACCTCCGCAATATGTATAAATAGTGGATCGTGAAGACCAAGATACGCCATCTTGGTCTTCTTTTGAATACCACCTTCCTTCGATTCGTTCACCCCTGCTAAAGGCCTCTGCGCCTTAAGATTCTTGAACCTTACCTTCCTGACCTTCGTGTCTAGGACTCTGGCACTTTCAAGTCGACAACTTGGAGTTGCCTTGGTACTACTTGGGTGAGTGTTGTGGATCGCCTTGGTCGTATTCTACGGAATCACTGAGACCTTGAAGGAGTCTATTAGATCTGCTAAGTCATGAACGTCATTAAATGAGTCCACGTCGGACTAATGCCTGTGGTAGCGTTACAACTACGATAGTAAGCAGGAATTAGTCATGGACTTAGATCAGTCAGCACGTCGTGTTAGCGTGTGATTGCTAGCATGACTCATTACTAGGATAGCTGTAGTAGGGTTCAAGCTACTCACGCTATTGGGTACAAGTCTCACAGGGGAGTTTTAAAGCTACCCCTTCATATGTATAAATAGTGGAACAGAAAGACCAAGATAAGCCATCTTGGTCTTCTTCTAAATACCACTTCCTTCTATTCACTTAGGGAGAGTATCACTACACCACCGAAGGTGGTGTTGATGTTATGAAGCGGAAAGAGTACCAAGAGTTGGTGGGGGAGCCCAGCAACTAACCCTTTCGCTTATATGCTCATCAGGGTACCTTTCAAACGGAGATTTATACAAACCGAACTCCGAAGCCTTTTGGTGGGCGATCAGAGCTGTTTTGATGGGGGTCAGGTCATTGCGCAGGGAAATTACTCCAAGACCCTGAGTCAAAGGACGCTCAGGGACTTCCTCCTGCACAGAGTACTACATCAGTTTCAAGGCGTCACGCCGACCTCCCATTACCTGAGGGAAAGATGTCTGTACTCACCGGTGTTAAGATAAACCGTATACATAATGAATGATTCTATAGGGGGTAAGAGCTCCATCAAAAGCCCGAGAATCACGCACCTGTCATTCAAAGAATGACCCTAGTTCCTGTTCCTGTCAACCAACTTCCCGGGGCCAGGTTTCAGGGGCCCGGATAACCCCCTAAGGGATTACCCCCTTAAGGATAGACGCCTGTGAGTGCCTGGTGCCTCCTCGGATAGATCGCCGGTGCCTGAACCTGGCGACGGAGCGCCACCATGGGCGCTACCTTGCAAGTCAGGTCGTACGTCATATCACGTGAGTTTACCAAAGCCAAGCGCCTAGAGCCTTTAAGGTTAGGTTTAAGGTTAGGTTTAGGGTTGAGGGAGGAATGTAAACAAAGCTGCGAGCGATAGCGAGCAGCGAGTTCTGTGAGCTTGGCGAAAAGTACCAAGGGAGGTGGGGGATGCCCAGCTCCGGCCCTTTCGCTTATATGCTCATCAGGGTACTTTTCAAGAGGAGTTTGAAACCACGCCACTCCAGACGGGCCGAAGGCCCGTCAAGCGTGAATGGCGGAGGATTGATGGGGGTCAACAGACTTGCAGGAAAAAAACTACGGTAGACCCTGACGGTTAACGTGACTTCTCACGTCAGGGGCTTATCCTGTAAAAGCATGATCAACGTCTCGGACGCCAGAATCCTTCTCGGAGAGGATTGATCAATATGCTTACTTTACGTTTGTCGGACTTCAACAAATGGAGGTGATCTAGTGGGGGTAAGAAGTTCATCTACTTCCGAGATCACGCACCTGCCGTTACACGGAATGATCCGGTAACTGCCCTAAAACGTAAACCTGTACGCCGCCTTCCCGGGGCCAGGTTTCAGGGACCCGATTAACCCCCTAAGGGATTAACCCCCTTAAGGATAGACGCCTGTAGGTGCCTGGATCGCCAGGATAGATCGCCGGTGCCTGTGACCTGGCGACGGAGCGCCACCATGGGCGCTACCTTGCAAGCACAGGTCGTACGTCATATCACGTGACTTCACCAAGCCAGACGCCTAGAGCCTTTAAGGTTAGGTTTAAGGTTAGGTTTAAGGTTGAGGGTTTAAGGTTTAGGGTTTAGGGTTAGGTCCTAAACGCACTGTAAAGTGTCATTACATGGTTGTTGACGACGTTTCCCGATTAGGGTACTTTGTCTACTCACTAGGTTAAGGGTTTAGGGTTGAGGGTTTCGCTTCCCTAACTTTCTCGGTTAATAAGTCTGCCATACCCGAGTCCCCAGGAGTACCTACCACCTCTAAAGGAGTTGGATTTAATTTATTACACGCACTGCGTGATATTGCTCAAAACTGTAGTAGAGTCTTCGGACGGGTCGTTTGGTCAGCCAACAACACCTAGGTCATGTCTACCGACACCAGCTGGGAGTTACCCAGATCTAACTGTACCTCGGATACTAAGACGGATGGGCCTTGCGACCACGAGCCCTTCGGCCCCGCGTTTCTCATGATGTCCTTGCGAACGTCCCTGGCCGCTCTTCCCCGTGAGGAGGCGCTGTGCGAAGGGCGAGGATTCTGAAAGATGTCCGGTTATCCAGTCAGCAACTCTAGCCGCTGTCAGCAACCCCTCGGGGCGACATTGGCAGGCGTCGTCATGGGTATCAAGGGCCCCAGCCCCTTCGTTTTCCCTTCTGTTAAGCTTCATCCTGGGTGGGAGCGGATTGATAAGTCTGCCTAATCATGCGTATTATCTAAGGTCTGCTTCCACGACCCCACTGTCCCATAGGCGCCGGAGCGCCATTCGTCAGTGGCTCTACCAGATGACCAGCGATGATGAATGTTTTCTACTTCCATGTTTTCGTCGTCTGCTAAGTCCCTAGCAGCCTCTATGCTGCTCGGCCCGACAACGGTAGCATTCACATCGCTAACCGCTCTACTTTCGACTGTTGTCTGATCTCTTGCCACTTTCGCGGTGAAATCTTCAAGTAGGTGGTCATCTAAAGTTTCGAGGACAGTCCGTTTCCAAAGATTAGTGAGGTCCAGAAAGTTGCGTGTGCGTTTGCGCGACACAACTACCCGGCTATTGAAAATATTAGTCTCGGCCAGGTTCCATCGGTAAGCGAAGTCGCCTTCCTTTGTAGGTGGTCGAGGAAACTCCATTGAGTAAGTTTCAGCTTCGTGGTGTTCAAGCCACGAGCGCCAATAATCAAATATGGTCTGTCCAAATTCATGTGCGTTAAAGTAATTCCACGCCAGATTGTACTCGGTTTTTAGCACGATTGTCTCCGTGTTTACCGCTTGCTGCTTGTTTGTCAACCGTTGTTCCCAACGCAATCGTAAGTTGCCGTGTAACCAATTATGTACTAGGTCCACTGGATATCCACGATGGATATAAAGGCTTACCAGGCCCTTCATACTTTCAAGATAGTGCTCTTCAGTACTACTGAGTGTTGCCAGCCTAGACATCTCGCCCAAAAATGTGCCGCGTTTTACATCGACAGGATGAGCAGATATCCATGGAATTCTTTCTTGGTGGTTCCCTGCCTTGCGGTAAGGACAATGTTGTAGTTTATTATGCTCATCGCGATATAATAACATGTCCAGAAAAGGTTGTGAGTCCGCAGGGTTTGCCCACTCTATAACACAGTTGTCAAATTGAATAAGTGACTGCAGTAAAGTAACCGCGCTTTGGTTATCTTGCGCATATACAATAGCTAAACAGTCATCAATATAGCGTCCGTAATAAAATATATCCGGGTGCTCAAGAACCCGTGAGCGCCTTTCGAAGTAATATCCAAATAAATTGGCGAGATCGGGAGAGTCCGCAACGCCCATGGCTAGGCCATTTAGTTGCTGGTAAACTTTACCTTGGTACTGTGTTAACAGCTCAGTATTTCCTGTACGCAGACAATCATAAAAGAATTGTTGCAACCGCCTATTATCGGCAGTCCAGTGGTCGCGATTATCACCCCAGTAATGTTCCAGATACAGCTGTTGCACTATTTCAAGGCAACGGTCCATCGGGATGTTTGGATAGAATGCTACGACATCCCCAGTGACGATATACCATTTTCGTGTGGGGTCAATATTGAGCTGACTTAATTTTATCGCCAAATCTTTGGTACCGTGTATTACGGTTGGCGCCGATTGAACTATCGGTTTAAGAATTTTACTGCAAACTGGGTTAGGGTTTAGGGTTTAGGGTTTAGGGAGGGAGTGAATGAAGCTGCGAGCCGAAGGCGAGCAGCGAGTTCCTGATGGTGCGAAAAGTACCAAGGACGGTGGGGGATGCCCAGCGTCGGCCCTTTCGCTTATATGCTCATCAGGGTACTTTTCAAGAGGAGTTTGAAACCACGCCACTCCAGACGGGCCGAAGGCCCGTCAAGCGTGAATGGCGGAGGATTGATGGGGGTCAACAGACTTGCAGGAAGAAACTACGGTAGACCCTGACGGTTAACGTGATCTTCTCACGTCAGGGGCTTATCCTGCAAAAGCACGAACAACGTCTCGGACGTCAGAATCCTTCTCGGAGGGGTTTGTTCGATATGCTTACTTTACGTTTGTCGGACTTCAACAAATGGAGGTGACCTGCAAGGGGGTAAGAAGTTCATCTACTTCCGAGATCACGCACCTGCCGTTACACGGAATGATCCGGTAACTGCCCTAAAACGTAAACCTGTACGCCGTCTTCCCGGGACCAGGTTTCAGGGACCCGATTAACCCCCTAAGGGATTAACCCCCTTAGGATAGACGCCTGTAAGTGCCTGGTGCCTCCTCGGATAGATCGCAGTACCCGGAACCTGGCGACGGAGCGCCACCATGGGCGCTACCTTGCAAGTCCGGACTTACGTCATATCACGTGAGTTTACCAAAGCCAAGCGCCTAGAGCCTTTAGGGTTAGGTTTAAGGTTAGGTTTAAGGTTGAGGGTTTAAGGTTTAGGGTTTAGGGTTAGGTTCTAAACGCATGTAAAGTGTCATTACATGGTTGTTGACGACGTTTCCCGATTAGGGTACTTTGTCTACTCACTGGGTTAAGGGTTTAGGGTTGAGGGTTTCGCTTCCCTAACTTTCTCGGTTAATAAGTCTGCCATACCCGAGTTCCCAGGAGTACCTACCACCTCTAAAGGAGTTGGATTTAATTTATTACACGCACTTAGGGTTTAGGGAGAGTATCACTAGACCACCGAAGGTGGTCTTGATGTTATGAAGCGAAAGAGTACCAAGAGTGGTGGGGGATTCCCAGCACTAACCCTTTCGCTTATATGCTCATCAGGGTACCTTTCAAACGGAGATTTTATACAAACCGAACTCCGACGCTTTGGGGGGCGGAAGGAGCTGTTTTGATGGGGGTCAGGTCATTGTACGGGGAAGTTACTGCTAGACCCTGAGTCAAAGGACGCTCAGGGGCTAATACCTGTACAGAGTACTATGTCAATATCAAGGCGTCCAGCCAAACATCCCTTTACCTGAGGGAAAGACATCAGTACTCACCGGTGTTAAGATAAACCGTATACATAATGAATGATTCTACAAGGGGTAAGGACTCCATCAAAAGTCCGAGAATCACGCACCTGTCACTTCGGATTTCACGAAGTGACCCTAGTTCCTTGTGCCTGTACACCATCTTCCCGGGGCCAGGTTTCAGGGGCCCGGATAACCCCCTAAGGGAGGAATGTAAACAAAGCTGCGAGCGATAGCGAGCAGCGAGTTCTGTGAGCTTGGCGAAAAGTACCAAGGGAGGTGGGGGATGCCCAGCTCCGGCCCTTTCGCTTATATGCTCATCAGGGTACTTTTCAAGAGGAGTTTGAAACCACGCCACTCCAGACGGGCCGCAGGCCCGTCAAGCGTGAATGGCGGAGGATTGATGGGGGTCAACAGACTTGCAGGAAAAAACTACGGTAGACCCTGACGGTTAACGTGACTTCTCACGTCAGGGGCTTATCCTGCAAAAGCATGATCAACGTCTCGGACGCCAGAATCCTTCTCGGAGAGGATTGATCAATATGCTTACTTTACGTTTGTCGGACTTCAACAAATGGAGGTGACCTGCAAGGGGGTAAGAAGTTCATCTACTTCCGAGATCACGCACCTGCCGTTACACGGAATGATCCGGTAACTGCCCTAAAACGTAAACCTGTACGCCGCCTTCCCGGGGCCAGGTTTCAGGGACCCGATTAACCCCCTAAGGGATTAACCCCCTAAGGATAGACGCCTGTGAGTGCCTGGTGCCTCCTCGGATAGATCGCCGGTGCCTGAACCTGGCGACGGAGCGCCACCATGGGCGCTACCTTGCAAGTCAGGTCGTACGTCATATCACGTGAGTTTACCAAAGCCAAGCGCCTAGAGCCTTTAAGGTTAGGTTTAAGGTTAGGTTTAAGGTTGAGGGTTTAAGGTTTAGGGTTTAGGGTTAGGTCCTAAACGCACTGTAAAGTGTCATTACATGGTTGTTGACGACGTTTCCCGATTAGGGTACTTTGTCTACTCACTAGGTTAAGGGTTTAGGGTTGAGGGTTTCGCTTCCCTAACTTTCTCGGTTAATAAGTCTGCCATACCCGAGTTCCCAGGAGTACCTACCACCTCTAAAGGAGTTGGATTTAATTTATTACACGCACTGCGTGATATTGCTCAAAACTATAGTAGAGTCTTTGGACGGGTCGTTTGGTCAGCCAACAACACCTAGGTCATGTCTACCGACACCAGCTGGGAGTTACCCAGATCTAACTGTACCTCGGATACTAAGACGGATGGGCCTTGCGACCACGAGCCCTTCGGCCCCGCGTTTCTCATGATGTCCTTGCGAACGTCCCTGGCCGCTCTTCCCCGTGAGGGGCGCTGTGCGAAGGGCGAGGATTCTGAAAGATGTCCGGTTATCCAGTCAGCAACTCTAGGCGTCAGCAACCCCGCGGGGCGCCGTTGCCAGGCGTCGTCAGGGTATCAAGGGCCCCAGCCCCTTCGTTTTCCCGTCTGTTAAGCTTCATCCTGGGTGGGAGCGGATTGATAAGTCTGCCTAATCATGCGTATTATCTAAGGTCTGCTTCCACGACCCCACTGTCCCATAGCGCCGGAGCGCCATTCGTCAGTGGCTCTACCAGATGACCAGCGATGGTGAATGTTTTCTACTTCCATGTTTTCGTCGTCTGCTAAGTCCCTAGCAGCCTCTATGCTGCTCGGCCCGACAACGGTAGCATTCACATCGCTAACCGCTCTACTTTCGACTGTTGTCTGATCTCTTGCCACTTTCGCGGTGAAATCTTCAAGTAGGTGGTCATCTAAAGTTTCGAGGACAGTCCGTTTCCAAAGATTAGTGAGGTCCAGAAAGTTGCGCGTGCGTTTGCGCGACACAACTACCCGGCTATTGAAAATATTAGTCTCGGCCAGGTTCCATCGGTAAGCGAAATCGCCTTCCTTTGTAGGTGGTCGAGGAAACTCCATTGAGTAAGTTTCAGCTTCGTGGTGTTCAAGCCACGAGCGCCAATAATCAAATATGGTCTGTCCAAATTCATGTGCGTTAAAGTAATTCCACGCCAGATTGTACTCGGTTTTTAGCACGATTGTCTCCGCGTTTACCGCTTGCTGCTTGTTTGTCAGCCGTTGTTCCCAACGCAATCGTAAGTTGCCATGTAACCAGTTATGTACTAGGTCCACTGGATATCCACGATGGATATAAAGGCTTACCAGGCCCTTCATGCTTTCAAGATAGTGCTCTTCAGTACTACTGAGTGTTGCCAGCCTAGACATCTCGCCCAAAAACGTGCCGCGTTTTACATCGACAGGATGAGCAGATATCCATGGAATTCTTTCTTGGTGGTTCCCTGCCTTGCGGTAAGGACAATGTTGTAGTTTATTATGCTCGTCGCGATATAATAACATGTCCAGAAAAGGTTGTGAATCTGCAGGGTTTGCCCACTCTATAACACAGTTGTCAAATTGAATAAGCGATTGAAGTAATGTAACCGCGCTTTGGTTATCTTGCGCATATACAATTGCCAAACAATCATCAATATAGCGTCCGTAATAAAATATATCCGGATGCTCAAGAACCCGCGAGCGCCTTTCGAAGTAGTATCCAAATAAATTGGCGAGATCGGGAGAGTCCGCAACGCCCATGGCTAAGCCATTTAGTTGCTGGTAAACTTTACCTTGGTACTGTGTTAACAGCTCAGTATTTCCTGTACGCAGACAATCATAGAAGAATTGTTGCACCCGCCTATTATCGGCAGTCCAGTGGTCGCGATTATCACCCCAGTAATGTTCCAGATACAGCTGTTGCACTATTTCTAGGCAGCGGTCCATTGGGATGTTTGGATAGAATGCTACGACGTCCCCAGTGACGATATACCATTTTCGTGTGGGGTCAATATTGAGCTGACTTAATTTTATCGCCAAATCTTTGGTACCGTGTATTACGGTTGGCGCCGATTGAACTATCGGTTTAAGTATTTTACTGCAAACTTTGGCGGCCGGATTCATGATTGCCGTGTGACACGGGATGATCGGACGCATTTTGGTAGGGACCTTATGTATTTTAGGTATACCGTAAAACTTGGGTATATGGTGTTCCTTTCCTTTAAGAGTAATCTTACTCCGCAAGAACTCCGCCATTTGTTTGCCATAGACGTTCTTCATTTGTGCGGCTCGCTTTGCCAAGTCGGCCATTTCAGAACATTTCTTTTCCAGAATAAGTAAATACTCGTCACGTTGTAACAAGCGATAGTCGTTCGCACTATCTAAACAATTCTGACATTTTTCAACGATCCAATCCCTTCGTGATACCGCGAGTCCTAAGTTCTTGTCGGTACCTGTCACGACATATTCGTGCGAGGTAAGAAACTCTTGAATTGCCCGCACATCCGGTTTGAAGGTGGTACCGGGTGTGCCCGTAGAGTCGGGGACATTGGACATCGCCTTGTTGACGAAGATCCTTCCCTTGACTAGGCCAAGTTCGATATATTGCGGTAATAACGGCGGTGCCGCGGTTGATGGACCGCGTACGTCGTAATCTGGATCATAGACTTCTGTGTCGTTGCCTTCAAACAGGAACATTATCCGCCATCTCAGACGTCGTTGAAAGTCCTGCCACGCGTCCCATATAAGACGTGCATTCGTGGGTTGATGGAACATATATTTCGCACCAATACTTATTTGATAGGCAATGTGCTGAGGCACATTAACTCCCGGAGACAGATGTACATATTGTTGGAATTTCATTTCCTCAAGCCATCTGAGACTGCAGTTGGCCAATATAATTGAAACCGCTCTGGGTATAGGCAGTGAAAGTAAGTAGTCCGGCATTGTTTGAGGCTGAGATATCCACACTTCTCCCAGCGTCGTAAGAGGCGTTAAATTTCCCCTTTGGTGGATGAGGGCTTTAAAGCCGCTGCCTCCAACCGAATCGTCTACAGTAAGGTCCGATAGTGCTACCACTACTTTGCCTTCCCCTTTCCTTTCCGATCTACTTTCTGCTGCTGCTGCTGCTGCTGCCGCTGCTGAGCCCCACGCTTCTTCTTCTGCTTGCGTTTGCTCCCTTCTGCCTTTGCCATGACCACGTACTCCTCCTTCGCCTGTTTGGGCTTTCGGGACCGCTTCTTGCGACGACCGCTGTAACCGAAGGTCGTGAGCGCGCGAATACGGGGACGTACGATGTAGCCGGGAAGAACCGACTCGTACCCTGGTGTGATCTTGGCTTGGGTAGCCGCCGCTGCTTCCTGCGTTAAAGAAGTCAGCTATTAATCCGTAGCGTTCCGAGGAAGCACTTACCCGTGCCTGCTTGGTCGCCTTGGAAGGCTGTGCCGGTCCGCCTTTGCGGTCACGCGGCATTAAACCCATAACAGTACGCTTGATCTCCGCTTTGAGTGCGGCGGAGAGCGTGGCATCGGTCATGACGACGTCTGCCCCATCAGAGGCGGCAACCGTGGCGGTCGCTGCGATGGACTTTTTCTTTTCGATCTTGGCATTTGCAGCCGTAGCGATACTAGTCGCGATCTGAATAACCCGCTGGGCATATGCTCCGCAGTCAGCCAGGACGTGGTCCCGGATGCGCTCGGCGGCGGGTGAGGGGATCCAGACAACGTCACGTAACCTCCCCAGTGGTTGGGTCGATTTCGTCACGTGGGACCTTGTACCGAGCCACAATGGCAGGGCACAGCGGGACCAAGGCGGCATGCATGTCCAAGATGCGCCTTTCTGGGATCCACCGCCTCTTCAAGGAACTTGACCTCGGCACGCTTGGCAGCGATGTCGGCGGTCAGGGACGCGACCTGATACTTGTGAAAGCGATCATCGGTGTCCCTCTGAGCCGCTTGCGCAGCGTCAGAGTCCTTGTATCCAGATGTGAACTGGACCTTGTTGGCAGAGCCGCGAAGGTGGGCCTGGGAAGGTACCGAGCGACAGGTGACGCTCCCACTTTGCCAGAGTGGACCGGCTGTTAACCAGTGTAGTCACCTGTTTGTAACCATCACGGAGTAGCTCAGCACACTTATCCCGATAATCAGAGGGAATAGACTCAATGATTTCTTGCACCGAGGTGCAGGCGAAGATCTTGGCGTGGCGCGCGTCCCGGATCTTGAGCTCATCTTCGTCGTCCTTTCGGAGAGCTTCGATGATGGCTTCGTGGCCAGGCGAGGTGGCGCGGAGAAGGTCGGAGAAGGATCGAGACATGCGGAAAGCGTAAAGAAGAAGAGGATCGATGGTGAGTACACAAGAGTGTTAGAGAGGAATGTAAACAAAGCTGCGAGCGATAGCGAGCAGCGAGTTCTGTGAGCTTGGCGAAAAGTACCAAGGGAGGTGGGGGATACCCAGCTCCGGCCCTTTCGCTTATATGCTCATCAGGGTACTTTTCAAGAGGAGTTTGAAACCACGCCACTCCAGACGGGCCGCAGGCCCGTCAAGCGTGAATGGCGGAGGATTGATGGGGGTCAACAGACTTGCAGGAAAAAACTACGGTAGACCCTGACGGTTAACGTGACTTCTCACGTCAGGGGCTTATCAACGTCTCGGACGCCAGAATCCTTCTCGGAGAGGATTGATCAAGATGCTTACTTTACGTTTGTCGGACTTCAACAAATGGAGGTGATCTGATGGGGGTAAGAAGTTCATCTACTTCCGAGATCACGCACCTGCCGTTACACGGAGTGATCCGGGTAACTGCCCTAAAACGTAAACCTGTACGCCGCCTTCCCGGGGCCAGGTTTCAGGGACCCGATTAACCCCCTAAGGGATTAACCCCCTAAGGATAGACGCCTGTGAGTGCCTGGTGCCTCCTCGGATAGATCGCAGTACCCGGAACCTGGCGACGGAGCGCCACCATGGGCGCTACCTTGCAAGTCCGGACTTACGTCATATCACGTGAGTTTACCAAAGCCAAGCGCCTAGAGCCTTTAGGGTTAGGTTTAAGGTTAGGTTTAAGGTTGAGGGTTTAGGGTTTAGGGTTTAGGGTTTAGGGTTTAGGGTTTAGGGTTTAGGGAGAGTATCACTACACCACCGAAGGTGGTGTTGATGTTATGAAGCGGAAAGAGTACCAAGAGTTGGTGGGGGAGCCCAGCAACTAACCCTTTCGCTTATATGCTCATCAGGGTACCTTTCAAACGGAGATTTATACAAACCGAACTCCGAAGCCTTTTGGTGGGCGATCAGAGCTGTTTTGATGGGGGTCAGGTCATTGCGCAGGGAAATTACTCCAAGACCCTGAGTCAAAGGACGCTCAGGGACTTCCTCCTGCACAGAGTACTACATCAGTTTCAAGGCGTCACGCCGACCTCCCATTACCTGAGGGAAAGATGTCTGTACTCACCGGTGTTAAGATAAACCGTATACAAAATGAATGATTCTATAGGGGGTAAGAGCTCCATCAAAAGCCCGAGAATCACGCACCTGTCATTCAAAGAATGACCCTAGTTCCTGTTCCTGTCAACCAACTTCCCGGGGCCAGGTTTCAGGGACCCGGATAACCCCCTAAGGGATTACCCCCTTAAGGATAGACGCCTGTGAGTGCCTGGTGCCTCCTCGGATAGATCGCCGGTGCCTGAACCTGGCGACGGAGCGCCACCATGGGCGCTACCTTGCAAGTCAGGTCGTACGTCATATCACGTGAGTTTACCAAAGCCAAGCGCCTAGAGCCTTTAAGGTTAGGTTTAAGGTTAGGTTTAGGGTTGAGGGTTTAGGGTTGAGGGTCTAGGGTTTAGGGTTTCTATAACACCGGTATGTTAATACCTGCGACGAGTAACGTGCGATTAAGCGCTCGTCTACTCACAGGGTTAAGGGTTTAGGGGGTTGAGGGTTTCCCTCCTAAACTTTCTCGGTTAATAAGTCTGCACGACCCGAGTTCCCTGTGGTACCTACCAACAAAATATGAAGGTCTGTTGTTTAATTTATTAAACGCACTGCGTGATGTTGCGTATCAAGACGGCCAAGTCTTTGGACGGGACGTTCCTAGTCAGCCTGACGACACCGTAGAGGAGTCTGACTAAACCAGCCAGGAGTTACCTGGAACTTACTGTACCTTTGATACTAGGACGGATGCGGCGTACCGACTAGCCCGTGAGGGCCCCGCGTTTCTCGTAACCCAGCTACCGTCCCCAGCAAAGGGGCCCTCGTAGTGGAAAGGAGTCTGAAAGTTGTCCGGTTATTTGCTAGGAACCCTTAGCCGCTGTCAACCCCTCAGGGCGACATTGGCGAGGTGGAGTGGTATCCCCGGCCCGGATATTTCACCAAAGCTCGGTTCGTTAACCGCCTCCTAAATCCATCATCGACAAGTGGGAGCGATTCTGTCAAGTTACCTACGAATGCGTATTGACTACGGTCTGCTTCCACGTCCCCACGTTCCGCTAGCGCCTGAGCGCCATTGGTCAGTGGCTCGGCCAGACGACCACCTGGCGTGAATATTTTCTACTTCCTCGTTGTCAGAATCCCTCTCTGCTACTAAAGTGTTCACGTCAGTAACCATTCTCCCTTCTCTGGCTGTTCCGTAAGTCGCTGCTGTTTCGGTAACCTCCTCCAGGATGTGGTCGTCTAAAGTCTCTAGGACAGTTCTTTTCCAAAGATTTGTAAGATCTAGAAAATTGCGAGTTCGCTTACGACTCACAATTACTTTTGTGTTGAATATATTGGTGTTCCGCAA
>JAKELG010000691.1:0-15868 GCA_021527035.1 Lactarius vividus
CAACTGCTGATGGAAGCGGGCATGAGCATCGTCTCACTATGCCATATTCTCCACAACAGAATGGGAGAGCCGAGCGTTTTAACCGAACGGTCATGGAAAAAGGCACTAGCATGCTTCATCATGCAGGCCTTAGCCTCGGCTTCTGGGAGTCAGCAGTTGAAACTGCTGTGCATATCTATAATCGCACTCCCACTCGTTCTAATAAGTGGAAAACTCCGCTGGAGCTCTGGAATGGTACGGTTCCGGACGTCTCTTACCTTAGAGTATTTGGCTGCAAAGCCTACTATCACGTACCGGAACACAACCGGCAAAAATTAGATCCTAAAGCAAAGGAAGCCGTGTTTGTGGGCTATGAAGCCCTTTCCAAGGGCTACAAATTATGGGACAGACATAGCCGACGCTTCGTCTCTTCTCGAGATGTCACGTTTGACGAAGACGTCTTCCCGTCCTGTGGTGACTTGGTCCCTCACCAGTATACTACACCAGTGCTGGAGCAGGAGGTAGTTGACTCCACCGGCGGTAATATTTACATCAGAGTGCTTGACCAGCCTCTACCAGCTGTTGCCACTGCACCTCAGGCGCCGCCAGTCAATATGGCGCCGCCTACTATACAGGTGCCGGAGGAAGCCCCTCCGCAAGAACAACAGCCTAGCACTCCACCCAGCACCCACCCCACTCCAGTAGATCAGACTATCTATCAGACCCCTCCCACTGCACCCCCTACGTCTACCCCTCCTCGTCCTTCGCGCTCTAGGCGTAACTGGCCACCCATGGTGCCCCAGCCGATACCTGCCCCTAACTTCAATAGGGATATCAGCCCTCCTGCCGAGACTCCTAGGAGTCCCAGGACTGAGCAGGTCACTTCGCCCTCTCGCCCTAGGTGGAGCACAAGGACAAGGCGTCAGAATCCTCGCTACTACAATGAGGACGATGATGAATTTGTACAGGGAAATAGCAGGCTTACGATATTGGACCTGCTAAACACGGCGGAGGCCCCTGGCTATAGGGATCCTCAGACCTTCAGGCAGGCCATGGAGTCTGAATACGCCGACCAGTGGCAGGAGGCATGCCAATATGAACTGGATGCCTTGGAAAACTGCAGGTCTGGCGGCTGGAGCCCCTTCCTGCTGGAAGGAAGGTGGTCAAATGCAAGTGGGTCTTTAAGAAGAAAGCGGATGGTCGCTTTCGTGCTAGGCTGGTGGCAAAAGGGTTCACCCAACTAGAGGGGGTGGACTTTGACGAAACCTTCTCACCAGTTGCCCGATTTGAGTCCCTTAGACTTTTACTGGCGTTAGCCACCCTGGAGGATTGGGAGATCCACAGATGGACGTCAAATCGGCATTCCTTCATGGAGAACTGGACGAGGAAATTTATATGGAGCAACCTGTAGGTTTCGTCACAGCTGGCCAAGAACACTTAGTGTGCCGACTTCAGAAAGCCCTTTATGGTCTGAAGCAGGCCTCCCGCGCATGGAACTTGCAGTTCCATGGAGTTCTTAGTGAACTCGGCTTCACGCGGATGTACTCTGATGCAGGAGTATACGTGTATCATCTCCAAGAGGGGGGTGACACACTTTTCGTCATCTTATATGTAGATGATATCACTATACTGGGTAACTCAATTGAAAAGATCAATGATCTGAAGGAGTCTCTATCTAGTCGATATGAGATGACCGATCTGGGAGAGATCCAGTCTTATCTTGGTGTTAACATCACCAGAGATCGTGCCAATCGCACTATGGAGATCAACCAGTCAGATTATATCTCTGATGTAATTGAAAGATTTGGAATGGGGGATTCCAACCCAGTATACACCCCTCTTCCCTCAGGCGCGGAGGCTCACTTGATTAAAAACGAGAATCAAGCCTCTACTTCTGAGATAAAGAAGTATCAACAGATAATTGGGTCTCTGCTCTATGTGCAGATTGGAAGCAGACCTGATATCTCTTTTGCTGTTGCGTGCCTCAGCCAATTTGCTTCCAATCCCTCTCAGCAGCATCTGCGCCTTGCCAAATACGTGTTAGCTTACCTAAATACTACAAAGGACTACGCGTTGCGCTACTCTGGAGGGAATGGTGGAGAAGGCCTACATGGCTACTGCGACTCTTCTTGGGGTGACCAGGAAGACCGCCACTCCACCACAGGCTACGTCTACCTACTTGCGCATGGTGCCATCTCATGGTGCACCAGAAAGCAAAAGACGGTAGCTCAGTCCACCACAGAAGCTGAGTACATGAGCCTCGCTGAGGCTGCAAACCAAGCTCAGTGGTATAGGATGTTCCTAGAGGAACTGGGGTATGAGGTTTCCTCCCCCATACCTCTTCACTGTGACAATAAGGGTGCTGTAGACTTAGCCCTGAATCCAGTGACTGGTAGACGGTCCAAACACATCCCCATCAAACACCACGCTGTGAGGGAATACGTAGAAAACAAGGTCATACACCTGATACGTACTCCTACAAAGGACATGGTAGCAGACGGACTTACTAAGTCTCTACCAAGGGAAACCTTCGAGAAGCTGGTTAATGATGTTGGGTTGGTGTAATGGAGAAAAGTGTGGATAGGATCCACATCTATCAGAAATTCGGGTTGATGGACCTGTTTTATAAGGTTGTCGATGAAGTGTCAAGGCAGAATAAGATCCGCTCTTATCTCTGCAGAAGAGAGTCCTTTCTCTCTGTCTTATATAGAGTTACACCCTGCACTTCAAAAAGTCATCCTTTATGATGCAATGAAGTTAGGTGATCTAGGGATCTCAATCCCGAACTCTTGTAGACTCTTGCACAGTTCCTATGTTAAGAACTTGCAAAAGGACTCCTAGACAGTTCTTATATTAAGAACTTGTTGAAACTTGACATGCGCCCTCATCACCATCTACCACCTATTCTTATCTTATCTCCAGAATGGACTGCCTCGATCATGGAGGGATGTTGAGACGCAACTGATTCAAGTCACATGTCTCGTGGGATATGATTGAGTCATTCCCTTCTTTTTAACGGTATCTAACCCTTATGGTTTAACTATGGACTTCCAGACTCGTACGGACCGGTTATTGTTTATCCTTATTTACAGATCCTTATTAGGTTCTTATTGTTCTTATTGTTAAGATACCGGACCTATCCGCTTTAGGTGGCTTTATTGTTCTCTGCCCTCCAATGGCATTTCTTCCTCTGGCGCACAGACCAGGTGTATTTTGTTTGAGTCACCAGTACACACAGACCATTATTAGCTAAGCATCCTGTATATAAGGTCTGCTATTTTCGCCCTCACACTTCAGAGTTCCTTCAACCTCTGAAGTGTAAGTTCCTCTTTACTATAGCCTCATTACCTTACGCTAACAAGTAGCTTAGTGCTTTTGTGCCTTAGGTGTGTAGCGCTGCTATAGAGTTCCTTCAACCTCTGAAGTTGCTTTTGTGCCTTAGCCTTCTTGCTGTCTTATTCTCGCTGTTAGTGCTGCCAGCTCAACACCTTCACCTATCCAGGTGTGTGCCCCAGACGCACCCCCTCTCCTTCTACCTCAGATCAAAGAGGACTCTCACATGACACCACCCCCACCTCCTGCTCTGGCTGCTGACCCAGCCAGCCTCCCTACCCCTGTTTCGAACCCTTGTGCTAAGAAGCAGAAGAATGCCAAGCCTCCCACTCCTGCTGTGGCGCCACCTGCCAAAGCTCCTACTCCCACCCCAATCACCAAACCCACACCCCCTCCTCATGCCTCATTTGCTTTGGCGGTGAGGCTCCCCATGCAACCCTCCTTAGTCATAACACCCCACCACGCTGCTGGGTCATCAGCTCTGGTGTTACGATTTTCCTCCCTCTTCTCGTGGACGCTCCCGTTCCTTGCTTCCTATTCCCGCACCCCACCTTGTTACGCCCATAACTCATCACGCGCCCAACCATTTCCCATGATCTCTTCACCGCACGATACGCCCTCATGCCCCCTTCCTTGTATATCAAAGTTCACGGCGCTCCGGTCTCAGCTGACTCCCACATGACCCCGCGCAATCACCCTATTCCCTACTATAGTCTCACCCTTGTTCCGCTTTTGTTTAAGGACTCCACCTATCGCGCCATATGTTTGTTGCGTACAAACATCCTGTACTAGTATATAAGTCGCACGCTACCTAGCTTGTACGGTAGACTTGACTTCTTGTGTAATACCACATCGTTGTCATTCCACGAACGACTTTGGCTCGCTGTTTCGCTTGAGCACGACTTTGGTTCGCCTTTGCGCTTGAACCCCCGAACTCTCGACTACCATCCGCGTGTCTGAGGAGACCGTGTGGTGCTTATTCATCATTGAACTCGGTCTTAACCGACCAACTCGCGTCCCGTTACCTCGGCTTGAACGACTTAGTGACGTGCACGTCGCACATAACGTTCCTGTGGTAACGTTACATCTGGCTGCAGTTTGCCACAACCCTCAGGAGCTCATCACCCACCTCAACTCTGTGCTTCTGGAAGGAGGCCATGCTGTTATGCTCTCTGCTGCTTGGTGGACAGCCAAGCACAACCTGGTACTCACCACTGGTCTGGATACCACAGCCCATCACCTAAACTCCACTTCCCATGCCATCTCCGATGCGCTAGCCCTTTTTCTATTGGCTGACACTTCCTCCCCTCTTCCTGTCTTAGCATGGGAGAACTGCAAATGGGGTTGCCTCACCATCAATGGCATTCCCACTGGAGCATCCCTAACCCATGGCCCCTACTCATCATCTGAACTCCACGCAGCACTCCTTGCAGATAACCCCACATACAGGATGCTGAGACTCACACAGGCCCCCTTGTGGGTAAGGGCACCAACCTCATACACCCCTGGTTTGATCTTGTCATGCATGATCTCCTTTGAGGATCCCTCTGGGGAATCTCTTAGGGGTCTTATGGCAGGTCAGACCCTCTTTGCCTTTGGGCATGCTGGAGAGCTGAAGCGGTGGAAGGCGAAACCCTGTGGCAGTGGGGCTAAGCCACCTATTCCCCCTTCAGCTTGATCCACTTATGCTCCTTTCTGGGCCCTTTTCCCTCACTTCCCCATCTGTGCCCTTTTTTGCACACCACCTTCATTTGACACCCATCACCGCACTACCCCTGGCTCCTCTGGGAGGGTCCACACTCTACACCAACTGCCACCTGCAATTTACATCTGCTCATACTTCAACTTCTGTACAGCATGCTTTCTTATTCTTGTCCCTTCTCTCCCCTTTCCCCCTTTAGTCTACTGCTCTATACATGGTCTTTTAAAGGTTAGCCCTTTCACTGTTTGTTACTTTTTAGGAGTTGTAGGGTTATGTAGGTGGGGGTCTGGAGAAGGATTGGTTTTCCGCACAGAGTAACTTGCTAGTCTTAAGTCACCAGATTTGTATTAACTTACTGCCCCGGGATATAAATTGATTCAAAAAAAAAAAAAAAGGTCCATCTATGGGGGTCTTGTCTGGCAACAGGCACATTTCCCACATCTCATTACTACAACACTGGCAACCACTCATCACATCTACCACAAAGGACACAATACTCTGTGTGCTCTTATATCCCTCTGACAAACCACATAGGAGGAAGGAGTGAGGTGTGTACATATCCAGCCAGGCAATCTTTATGTGGTACTGGAAGTGATAGTTGACTTTACATGGTGCAGAAGTTGTAGCAGAAGCAGAACTATATGTGGCAGCACCCCAGACACTCCCCAAAATATCCCTCCCAAGGGATACTTCACTCTCAAGGATTTTGCCATCAGACTCTCCACAGCAACCCAACTCAAGTCCCTCAAGATCAGCCCCAATCCTTACATCTTCACCCCCTGTGTAACATCTACCATGGACCAAGGGGGGGGGGGGGGGCAGGATCAGAAAAAAGTACCAGGTGTTGATAAGTGACCTTTGCGCACTTAGTGGCTCTGGACGGACCAGACTTGCAGCATGGACTGCTTTAGATAAGATTTATAGCACTTGTAGATTAGATATTATGATCTGTACAATTTCGAACTTTATTCTTATCTATGACATCATGTACAATGACATCATTCGGACACCTCTGGACTTTACATTGTACTTTGCATCTTTGTACTTTCCTTTGTTCTATCTTTATTATGATGTCACTATGATATCATCTTGGTCTGGATCTTCTTGTCGCCTTGTTCTCTTTCTGTACACTCCTTTGTCCTGTACTTAGAACAATGCTCCTTGTAATCCGTGACATTGTATTACTTACCTTGTGTCAGTGTCACCCCTGTTGAGACGTGACTGATTTTAAGTCACATGTCTCGTGGGATATGATTGAGTCATTCCCCTCCTTATACGGTATCTGACCCTTATGGTTAGATTATGGACTTCCGGACTTTTACGGACCGGTTATTGTTTATCTTTATTTACAGATCCTTATTAGGTTCTTGTTGTTCTCTTTATTAAGATACCGGACCTATCCGCTTTAGGCGGTTTTATTGTTCTCTGCCCTCCAATGGCATTTCTTCCTCTGGCGCACAGACCAGGTGCATTTTGTTTGAGTCACCAGTGCGCACGGACCATTCTTAGCCAAGCATCCTGTATATAAGGTCTGCTGTTTTCGCCCTCACACTTCAGAGTTTCTTCATCCTCTGAAGTGTAAGTTCTACTTTACTACTAAGCCTCTACCTTACGCTAACAGTACTATAGTTACTTTTGTCTCAGGTGTGTTGCGCTGCTAATAGAGTTTCTTCATCCTCTGAAGTTTACTTTTGTCTCAGTCGCCTTTGCTATATCTCGCTGTTAGTGCTGCCAGCTCAACAGGTTATGGGCCCTGGACGCTCATACTAACAGCCGTATTTCAGATCTACCTCGTGTCATTTGCTCACTCTGCACCTTGTCATCCTTCTCCCACTCAGTGAGCATCCTCTATCCTCTTTTATCGACACATTCCTTTCTTGTCCACCGGCATTATTTGAATGTCGTGCCAATACTGGCTAGCCTCTTAAGGAGGTTCTCGCGAAAGGCGCTAGGGAGCTGTTAAGTCAGCAGACGCGACCTTAAGTTCCCCTGTGCGCATTTCCTCACTACTTATTTTCTGCCTCCCGGTTTTCGTCCGGATTTAATAGGCCAATAGGGGAAGACCCTTGCGGCTATAGGCCACCCTAATGGTTGGGAGATACTCGGTTAATACCTGGGTCTCTTTAAGGGGTGTGAAGGCCTGGTTAATAGTCAAACCCAGAAGTCCTTCCCTCTGACACAACTAGGGCCGCTACTATAAGTAAAAAGTACTATACATCAGTGCTAAGACCCTTAATGGTCTGGACTAGAGACTCCACAGACGGCAATTGGAAATGATGCTGGAGTTGATCCTCATCTTTCCTCTTGGAACTCGCTGTTGGCTCCTCTCTAGGGCACTGCCCCTCTCAGGGCTATCAGTAAACCTGAGTAGCCCCTGAGGACTGCCTAAAGGTTAGGACACGCTCTCCAGAAAACCCTTCGCCGGGAAGTACCCCAGACGTGACTCTGCTTGACCCTGATTAAAGCTATCACTAAGACTGCTTGCCCTTCTTGCAAGGTCCACGTGGTAACAGGCTAGTCCTGAGAAGGGGTTTAGTTTAAACTACATATTACTTTTTACAAGTTGGTACTCCAAAGTCGCACACCTGGGGCGTGACCACCGTGAGTGTTATGGAGTATAGCGCTCTTATGGCTGGACCGCTACCTTTCCTATCAAGATCTGGACTGGTTCTGACTGCTCCTCGGAACCAGGTTTATACTTCAAAACATCTCAAATGGCGCAATTCACTCTTGTCTTCCCTCCCTCCGTTCAGCTTGCCAAGTTGGACGGGACTAACTGGCAGTCCTGGGCACAAACTTTCACTTCACTCATGTTGATGAACGGTTGCTCCAGGCACCTCACACATGACAACCCCGGGGCCATCCCCCAACACCCTGCCCTGGCGGCAGGTGTTGCTGGTCCTACGGGGCCCACTGATGCAGGACTGGCCATGATAGCATTGTGGCAGAAACAAGAGGAGGTCATAATTGGCCTCTTATATCTATCTGTCACAACAGAGGTGTTGTCTGGGATAACCTCCCAAATACTTTTCCCGACTGTCCACGACAAGTTTGAACAGTTGGAAGCCTTGTATGGTGCAGTTGGCTCTATGGCCACCTTCAATTTATGGGTTGGCTTGGTCAATACCAAGCTGCAGGAAGGTCATCCCTTCCTCCCTCAGCTCCAAAAAATGCTGGACCTGAGGAACACCCTTCAGGAGAACGGGATGGCCATCTCGGACATGCAAATGTCCTTTATACTTCTAGACGCCCTTCCCCCTTCCTACTCCACTATCGCCGGCACCATACTGGCCACTGGCCCCCCTGCGAATTTACTACCTCAGGACCTGATCAATAGGTTCATCAATGAGGAATCACGACTCTCCGGTCCCTCCGCCACCCTTAACAAGGTGGCCCCCATCAACCGGGCCTCTGGTTCGCGCCCCTCAAAGGCGCAATCATCGCCCAATTCAGGCAGTTCCGCTTTGGCAGATATAATCTGCCATTACTGTCACAAGCCCGGCCATAAAAAGCCGGACTGCTTCAAACTAAAAAGGGACCAGGAGAATGCAAAAAAGGGGAAGGCTGGGCAGCTGAGGAAAGCTGCCCAAAATCTCATTGTCGCCGCGCCGGAGGCTTGAAGCGCAGCAATGCACGCAGCTATCAGGAATGGTGTCCTCACCTTTGAGTAGGTTGAGAGACTATAGAGTGGAGAGGGTGCACAAGTGAGAAAGAGAGTGAATCTGTATTCGCCTCCCTCCCCATAGGAGGCATTATATACCCTATGGCCCCACCATGTCCGGAAGCGCAAAAGTGATGAGTACAGGCGTCCACAATATCGCGTTTTTACATACGCCTGACGTAAATTACCACTTCGACTTAGTCATGAGACTACTTTTCGCTCAGAGGCGAATTGCGCCCAGTATAGTACGTATCCTAACTACCGTAATAGGAAAGCATACTGGCAGTAATGTCGTAACTGCTATAGATAAGGGCCTTACGTACTTATTACGTTCCAACACTCCCCCTTGCTTAGTGCAGCTAATTAAAGCGCGTCTAAGCAAACAGCAAGAACCTCATGAGCGTTGGGGATGAGCATCAAGTGAGGGTTGCGTAAGAGTCGGTGAGACTACAACTGTCTCTAACACGTCTCATTAAGTTGTGAATGATGATCATTAATGATATCTTCCAACTTGGAGTGTCATTACTATGTCCCCATCAGGGACAGGACATGTGAACTACCTTGCGGAGTTCAATAAGGCTTAGAGTTAGGTGTCTGCTAATGAAGCGACATCGCACCATGTCTAGGAGAGAAAACGGTGATTCTGTCCTGTTCTGTTCTTCACAAAGAAGAAGCGGTGGACACGGAGGACGTAGAGAAACATATGCTCTGAAGAGCAGACAAGCTTCTCTATAACTTCCTTCACGAGTCACCATCATCAGGCATGGTGTGCAGAGGTGGCGAATTGCCAAACTCTAGCCCTAGTTGTTCCCTGAACTTAAGGAACTTAATGCGACCCAGATTCTTAGTAAAAAGATCGGCGGGGTTCTCAGCTCCTTCAATGAAGAATAATTCTATCTTCTTTTCACGGATCACATCACGAATGTAATGGTGACGTAGATCAATGTGTTTGATCCGTTTTTCCTGAACAGGATTAGAAGATAAGAATATGGAGCCTTGATTATCTCCGCACAATGGAATCGGTCCAAGGTTTATTCCAAGCTCACTAAAGAGCGAGCGAATCCAGACCAACTGTCTGCTTGTATCACACAGCGACATGTACTCTGCTTCAGTGGACGAGAGCGCGATAGATTTCTGCGCTCTAGAATTCCAGCAGAATACTCCATTTGCCATTTTTACTAAGTAGCCCGTAGTGGACTTTCTGGTGACTGGGTCAGAGGCCCAATCAGAATCTGCGTATGCTATTATACCACCATCGCTTTTGCCGTCAAAGACTAAAGCATAATTTGAAGTACCAAGTAAATAGCGGCATATGTAGAGTGCACGCTTGTAATGGTCCTCAGATGGGTTGGCAGCAAACTGCGCCATTTTTGTAACAGCATAGGCAATATCTGGTCGCGTACCAATCATAATGTATAGGAGAGATCCTATCACTTGTTGGTAGGACGCTCGGAGTTCTGGGGTTGCAGTTCCCTTATTAGGGGATGGGTGATACCCTTCCGGTAGTGGAGTAGGTACTGATTTGGCATTAATCAGATTAAAACGCTGCAGCACTTTCTGAAGGTAGTCCTGCTGATCTAGTAGGAGTCTACCCTTAGAGCGTAGTATGCGCATGCGTAAAAACTCTTTGGTATCACCAAGGTCTCTGCATTCCCATATTTCCATGAAGCGTCTCTTCAGGGATGCTATGTCCTTTTTACTTTTTCCAAGGAAGAGGACGTCATCGACATAAACAATGACTACGATTGTTTTGTCTTCATTCACAAACAGACCTGAGTCTGATTGAAGTCGTGTGCAGCCAAGGGTGCTCATAGACTTATCCAGCGCTCTCCACCAAGCGAGTGCAGCTTGTTTAAGTCCGTAAATAGCTTTCCTAAGGCGCATGACTTTATTTTGTTGGCTAGGGTCTTTAAACCCTTCAGGTTGTTCCATGTAGAGTTCCTCGTCAAGGTCTCCATACAGGAAGGCAGTTTTGACGTCAAGTCCAGAGATGTGCCAATCCTTCAGCGCTGTAAGCGCGAGCATCATCCGGACAGTCTCAAACCGTACCACTGGCGAGAATATTTCGTCATAATCTATGCCTTCAACCTGAGAAAAGCCTTTGGCAACTAGCCTGGCTTTTTTACGGCCATCTGACTTTAAGTCAAATACCCATCTATTCTTGATTACCCTTCTGCCTTTCGGCGGGTTAACAAGATCATAGACTTTGCGTTTGCGAAGAGAAGCAAGCTCTTCTTGGCACGCATTACGCCACTCCTCCTGGGGTTCACTTGGCATTTGAAGAATGTCCCGATAGGTCCATTCGCGAATATTAGAGGTATCAGGTGACTCTAGATCCACTGGTGAGACTGCTTTGGCGAGCAGAAGATCTAGAAATCTGACTCCCCCTTCCTGAGCTAGGCGGATCAGCAATTGCTGATCTACTTCGTCTGAATCCTGCGGAGTATCACTCTGTGCACTGGAAGAATCAGAAACGGCTTGTTCAGGATCATCACCTGAGACCGTCTGATCTTGACTTGGACGCTGCTGGGAGCTACCCTGCTGCGGCTGTGTCATTTGTCGCCATGTGCGAATCCGCGCAATGTCTCGAATAATCGTAGTAGGGGGCCTATCCCCATAGACATTATCAGGACGAGTAACTAATTTCCTTGTACGCCCCGATCGCCTAGGTTCACTAGGACCAGGTACTGGGTCAGGGGGTAAAGGCGGAGGTAGCTGCGATCCAATCCCTCTAGTATGAGTACTAGGAGGGGGTCCAGCGGCCGGCTGGGGAGCGCTTCTCCCTTTAGGAATAGGAGGCTCAGGTGGTGGGTCGTCATCATCACCAGGAGTGGTATGGTCTTTAGACAGCTCATGGGGAACTGTATCATCATCTAACTGAGTTACACCTCGGGGCTCGCGTCTAGGATTGTCTTTAGGACACCTAGGAAATAGAGCTTCATCAAAGAGTGCCTTGTCTGAATAGAACAAGGTGTTCGGTGTGCGCATGAAGACATCAGCCTTCATTCCAGGTCCTCTACCAAGGTAGATCATAAGCTCACTTTTAGGGGAAAGTTTATTCACCCGGCGAGCTTCTGGAATGTGTACATAGGCACCACAACCGAATACTCTAAGATGCGATATATCAGGGACTTCATTGTGTAATAGTTTGTAAGGAGTCTGCCATTGAAGGCGACTTATGGGGGTTCTATTATAACAATGTGCAGCGTGTTGGACTGCAAATTCCCACCAGCTCTGTGGTAAACAAGCATCAAGGCGCATGGCCTGAGCTTTGTCCATTATGGTGCGCATAAAGCGCTCAGCGCGCCCATTCTGCTGTGGCATATGTGGCGCAGACTGTAGCACTGTTATGCCGGCATCCTTAAGTTGCTTTAGGAAAGCATCCGATTTGTATTCACCGCCGGCATCGGACATCCATTCTTTTATGGTAGCGTTAAATTGATTTTTAATTAACGCAAGCCACTGCTTTAAAGCAGTAATAGCAGAGGCTTTGTCCCGTAAAAGAGTGATCCATGCAAATGAAGTATAATCGTCAAAGAAGACAATAAAATACTTATATTTGTGGTATGACGGTATAGGGAAGCTTTTCAAATCGGAATGAATTCGATTGAAAGAGGCTTTAGCCCTTGTAACAGACGGAGGATGTGAGGCAGCAGGCATTTTGCCTTGCGCGCACCCAGGACATATTACATCAGAGGTGGGAATAGTTATCCCTTCTGGAAAGCCCTTAGTGTTTTCCTTAGCTCGTCTTAGAACCTCTTTAGATGGGTGACCAAGGCGACGATGCATAAGGTCATAGTCTACATTCGATAACGCAGACTGGTTCGCAATAAGCGACTCAGTTAGAGTGGATATAGAGGCATCTAGCCAATATAACGATTGTCCGTGAAGAAGGGGTTTACATTGGACAATTGTTTTCTTTTTACGTAGCAAGTTAATATGCTGCGAATTCCCCAAAACGCGCAAACCTTGCTGTAAGAAGACTCCCATAGATAGAAGACGTGTGCTCATTCTCGGAATGTACAGAACCGGATATACCCGTGTGATCACGAGTTTGTCTGCGATGTAATGCTCAAGCAAGACAGTTCCAGTCCCTTCAACATATAGAGTATGAGCAGCAGTCTTTACAGGAATCTTATCAGACTGAGCAGTTGGCTTATTGTTACGTTCTGTCTCGGACTGCCCGGCCCGGTTGTGGACACTGACACACTCGTGATGACTCGGTGTGTCAGGCGTAATACGTCATGGACTTCGGATCTTGTTGCCTCGTGTTTCGGCTGACTGACGACCTCTATTGTTGTACGTGTGATTGATTACGCTTGCTGACTGATGACTCTATTGTTGTACGTGTTTCGGATTACGAGTACGACTGCGCATTCTATTATTAGGATACGCTACTTACGCTACTGGCTACCTACGAGTTAGAGCGGAGCTAGAACTGACTCCCTTACTTGTATTTAAGTTCATAGTAGTACGGACCAGGATCCCCATCTTGGTCTTCTTCTAATACCACATCTTCTACTCGTCTCTCGTGCTAAGGACTTGCGAAGTCCTTAAGTGAACTAGCTCCGGCATATCCCTTAGACCAAGAAGGGATCCCCGTGACCTCATCTCCATCTTCCCTTGTGAATGGTAGATCAGTCGACCGTCAGTTACCCGCCCGGTACCACGTGTCACCTCGTGTTCGAATACCTCAACTCGCGCACCGCTCGTCCCACCCACTGCTACTACATCGTTGACAACCTCGAGTGGGAGTATATCCGCAAAGTCCCCTGTCCGCCGCCCAACATCCCCATCGAAGAAACCTTGTACACATACCGAGATTCTACAGGCACGTATTGGCCTCACCCCGCGGTCTTTCCCGAGCACTCGGACAACCACAGATTCCATCCCCGAGGGAACCCACGTCACAACAGTGCCTAAGTCAGGCAAACGTCCGTGGTAGACGTTACATTAAGACCAAGATCCTTCAACGTGGCTTCCGCAGTAACAACCCGTGACCTTTGGATTCCGTTCCGACCGTATCACATCGACAGAAGAGGGGAACGCAACGTCCCCAAGCAATACCTCAAAGAAGCCTTTTGGCAGACAGAACAAGGAGACCCAGGCTACGTAGTCCTTTACACTTACAAGGACGGCAAAACCGGACTCATCCCGGTAGAATTCAACTTCGAACACACCTGTTGGACAGAACTCAAGTGGGACGCACTCCACTACAAACTACAAGTCGTCCGACCAGCCGGATCGAGCCTCAAACTCGACATTCTACAAAGCGAAGTCACCACTAGAGATCAGTGGGGCCCTATAGACGGACAAGAGGAAGAACCAGTTCGCTCCCCCACTCCCAAGACACCCGCACCATCCCCCTCGTTGGGAAGCAACCCAGAAGAAATCCGCATCCTAGAAGCCCAAGCAGAAGAGGAAGAAGCGCAACTAGGATTACTAGCTGAGTCTATCCCTACAGACATGACCACTACCGTCACCGAACAACCCGCTACATTCCAGGAACCCGCGCGCATAAGTCGCGGAGAAGGACCACCACCCGGAGGACATGGGGGTGGAGGAGGAGGAGGAGGAGGAGGAGACGACGGAGGAGGAGACCCAGGAGGACCCCTATTCACAGGACCCAACGTCTCCAGCGGAACCAAACCCGAGAAATTCATGGGTAAAGAACCGCTCGTTTTCACGGGCGATCGCACCAAAGTCCAACAGTTCCTCACTCAATGGGAACTGTTTGTGGAAACCAACTACGACAATCCTGCGTTCACTCTCCCCTATCGCAAAGCACTAATCTTCCTCACCTACATTCAGGGGGAACACGTCAACGAGTGGGTCTTATCCACCACCAAATGGGTCAAAGCGTATAAAGCCAAACACGGCCCATACGACAAATGGATCTGGGAAGCCATCGAGCTTGGCTTCCGTAACACGTTCGCCGACACCCTCGAAAAGGAACGCGCCCAACAAGAACTACAGAAGGGATTCCGCATGGAAGGACAAGACATCGACTCGTACGTCGCCAAGTTCGAGAAAGCGGTCCGAGAGGCAGGGTACCGTTTCGACGACTCGCTTGTCCTAGACAAATTCACCGGCGGGCTTCCGGTGGAATTATACAAGAACGCCTACAACTTCCACAGCCCAAACACGTACGCACAGTGGAAAGTAGCCGCGCTAGAACAACAGCGCAAGTGGATGCATCTCCAGACGCGTTTGGGGGGACGTAAACCCCCGGGACCCGGTAAGCCGGGCAATACCTCTCTCAGAACGTTCAACGCTCCAAATCGTCCCCAGCAGCCACGCCAAGGATGGCAGGCATTCCGGAACCACCCGGACGCCATGGATACCACTCCGGGCAGAGTCCGCGCCCGATTAGCGGGCTCTGAAGAGATTGACTACGCCAAACCCCCGTATACGCAGCAAGGAGGACGGCCGAACCAAGGAATCATCGACAAGAAGAACCTCCTTTGTTACAACTGCGGCAAAGCGGGCCACTTCCAACGCGACTGTCGGCAACCCCAACCCCGCCGCCCGCGAACAACGCGAACTGGCAAACCGCGCCAGGGACGTGGGGCGTTCATCGAAGAAGTTCAAAGTGTAGCCGAGGAACCCCTAATCCAATATTTGAAAAGGATGAACGGCGGTCAGTAAGGCCGGCTGGCGCCCGCGCCACCACTGATACGCCGCAAGAACGGCGACCAGTGGATAAACGGAGTCCGAAACCTTGACGATGAAGCCAGGGACTTGGTGTTCGGACCTTTGGGGCGAGAGGATTTTCAAAGCGCCTGAACCCGACGGCCTGGGTGAGGGCATTACGGTGTAATTCTGTGTTCATAACGCGCTATCAATCTATGCATGTTCCAGTTTCATTACGCGCAAATTACGCTATGGCCGACAAACGAGCACTAGTGGACTCCGGAGCCACCAACAACTTCATACATCCGGAATTCGTCAAGAGAATGAGGCTAGGCCTCAAAGAATAGACCGTCATCGAAAGATCTGGAATATTGACGGCACGCATAACAAGGAGGCAAGATTACTCATTGCGTGGATCTAGAAGTACAAACCAAAGGAGTCACCAAGGAAATGCGATTCCTGTGACCGACGTAGGAGGGGAGGACATCATCCTAGATACCCCTGGCTGGCGACCTTCCAACCCCGATATCCAATGGGCCACTGCAACCCTAAACGAAGCT
>JAKELG010000692.1:0-15745 GCA_021527035.1 Lactarius vividus
CGTTCCTGTGGTAACGTTACATGAAGTCCCTAGAACACTTTACTTCATGCGTCATAAAGGACGACTTTTTGAAGTGCAGTGTGAAACTCCATATAATACAGAGAGAAAGGACTCTCTTCTGCAGAGATAAGAGCGGAATCTTATTCTGCCTTGACACTTCATCGACAACCTTATAAAAGGTCCATCAACCCGAATTTCTGATAAATGTGGATCCTGTCCACTCTATTCTCCATTAAACCAACCCAACATCATTAACCAGCTTCTCGAAGGTTTCCCTTGGTAGAGACTTAGTAAGTCCGTCTGCTACCATTCCTTCGTTGGAGTACGATCAGGTGTATCACCTTGTTTTCTACATACTCCCTACAGCGTGGTGTTTGATGGGGTGTTTGGACCGTCTCCCTGTGACGGGTTCAGGGCTAAGTCTACAGCGCCCTTGTTGTCACAGTGAAGAGGTATGGGGGAGGAACCTCGTACCCCAGTTCCTCTAGGAACGTCCTATACCACTGAGCTTGGTTTGCAGCCTCAGCGAGGCTCATGTACTCAGCTTCTGTGGTGGACTGTGCTACCGTCTTTTGCTTTCTGGTGCACCATGAGATGGCACCATTCGCAAGTAGGTAGACGTAGCCAGTGGTGGAGTGGCGATCTTCCTGGTCACCCCAGGAAGAGTCGCAGTAGCCATGAAGGCCTTCTCCACCATTCCCTCCAGAGTAGCGCAACGCGTAGTCCTTTGTAGTATTAGGTATGCTAACACGTATTTGGCTAAGCGCAATGCTGCTGAGAGGGATTGGAAGCGAATTGGCTGAGGCGCGCAACAGCGAAGGAGATATCAGGTCTGCTTCCAATCTGCGCATATAGCAGAGACCCATTATCTGTTGATACTTCTTAATCAGAAGTAGAGGCTTGATCTTCGTATTTGATCAAGTGAGCCTCCGCGCCAGAGGGAAGAGGGGTATATACTGGGTTGGAATCCCTCATTCCAAACCTTTCAACTACATCAGATGTAATCTGACTGGTTGATGGTCATAGTGCGATTAGCACGATCTCTGGTGATGTTAACACCGAGATATGACTCAATCTCTCCCAGATCGGTCATCTCATATCGACTTGATAGAGACCTTCAGATCATTGATCTTATCTAATGAGTTGCCCTAGTATAGTGATATCATACTACATATAAGATGACGAAAAGTACATCACCCCCCTCTTGGAGATGATATACAATATCTCCTGCATCAGAGTACGTCCGCTCGCTGAAGCCGAGTTCACTAAGAACTTCCATGGAATTGTAGATTCCCTGCGCGGGAAGCCTGCCTTCAGACCGTAAAGGGCTTCTGAAAGCCGGCACACCATTTGTTCCTGACCAGCAGGTGACGAAACCTACGGGTTGCTCCATGTAGATTTACTCATCCAGTTCTCCGTCGAAGGAAAGCCGATTTGACGTCCATCTGTGGATCTCCAATCCTCCAGAGTGGCTAACGCCAACAGAAGTCGTAAGGACTCAAATCGGGCGACTGGACTGAAGGTTTCGTCAAAGTCCACCCCCTCTAGTTGGGTGAACCCTTTTGCCACTAGCCTAGCACGAAAGCGTCCATCCGCTTTCTTCTTAAAGACCCACTTGCACTTCACCACCTTCCTTCCAGCAGGAAGGGGTTCCAGCCGCCAGACCTGTAGCTTATCCAAGGCATCCAGTTCATACTGGCATGCCTCCTGCCACTGGTCGGCGTATTCAGACTCCATGGCTTGCCTGAAGGTCTGAGGATCCCTATAGCCAGGGGCCTCTGCCGCATTCAGCAAGTCCATCATGGTAAGCCTACTGCTCCTTGTACAAACTCGTCATTGTCCTCATTGTAGTAGCGAGGATTCTGACGCCTCGTCCTTGTGCTCCGCCTAGGGCGGGAGGCGAAGACACCTGCTCAGTCCTGGACTCCTAGGAGTCTCGCAGGAGGACTGATTCCCTATTGAAATTAGGGGCAGGTATCGGCTGGGTCACCATAGGTGGCCAGTTACGCCTAGAGCGCGAAGGACGAGGAGGGGTAGTCGTAGGGGGCAGAGGGGGGGTCTGATATATAGTCTGATCTCTGGAGCGGTGGTGCTGGGTGGGGTGCTAGGCTGTTGTTCCTGCGGAGGGGCTTCCTCCGGCACCTGTGTAGTAGGCGGGGCCACATACTGGCGGCGCCTGAGGTGCTGTGGCAACAGCTGGTAGAGGCTGATCAAGCACTCTTATATAAATATTACCGCCGGTGGAGTCAAACCTCCTGTTCCGGCACTGGTGTAGTGTATTGGTGAGGGATCAGGTCACCGCGGGACGGAAACGCTCTCGTCAAACGTAACATCTCGAGAAGAGACGAAGCGTCGGCTATGTCTGTCCCATAGTTATAGCCCTTAGAAAGGCTTCATAGCCCACAAACACGGCTTCCTTTGCTTTAGGATCTAATTTTTGCCGGTTGTGTTCTGGTACGTGATAGTAGGCTTTGCAGCCAAATACTCTAAAGTAAGAGACATCTGGAACCGTACCATTCCAGAGCTCCAGCGGAGTCTTCCACTTATTAGAACGAGTGGGAGTGCGATTATAAATATGTACAGCAGTTTCAACTGCTGACTCCCAAAAAACCGAGGCTAAGGCCTGCATGGTGAAGCATGCTAGTGCCTTTTTCCATAACCGTACGGTTAAAACGCTCAGGCTCCTCCCATTCTGTTGTGGAGAATAAGGCATGTAAGACGATGCTCAATGCCTGCTTCCAGAAGTATGTGCTTCAGAGTATGATTGACATACTCGCCACCTCGATCAGATGTAAGGATTTAATGGGCTTATTAAGTTGTTTTTCAGCCCACGCCTTATAGTGTAGGAAGGCGTCCTTAAACTGATCTTTTGACTTCATAAAGATGACAACTGCTGCTTTTGAGAAGTCATCTATGAAGGTGGCAAAGTATTTGTTCCCCTGAATAGAGTTACTCTGAAGGGGGTCCAACTAGGTCACTATGGACGATCTCGAGGTGATCCTCGGCACGCTTCATGGAAGCAGGGAAAGGAAGGCGGGATTTGCCAAGTTCACAGCCATGGCATGGTCCCCCTCCTCTGGTTCATTGTTTATAAGGCCTTTTACAGCCTCGGAGCATGCGTCTTCAGCGCTTCTTTGGACATATGTCCCATGCGCTTATGCCAGACATCAAGGCTGGCAGATGCAGGTGCTTTGACAGTGTTTAGTTTATGACTGTCAAGCCAATATAAATTGGCAGCCTTGTGTCCTTCCGCTATGGTTTCCCTTTGTATCTGATTGCGAAAGGTGAGTCAAAGACTAAGCGCCCTTTTCTGTCAGGGCACTTGTGGAGAGGATACGCGAATGCGTATTTGGGAGATGCAACACATTGGAGATTTTGAGGTCGTAGCCTCTGTTGGTTCGGATTGTTATAGTACCCGTTCCAACACTCTTTAAGAGAGAGCTATCTCCTAGCAGAACTTCGATACCTTCGTGAGGTGTGTAGGTATCGTAGTCTTCAATGTATGGTGTAAATGTGTTGAGCTCCACTGTCCATCAATCCATCTTGACTCTATATTGCGGTTTTATCACGCATCATGTAAAGGGAAACCTGAGGTGCTTCATGCACCTCCTCTATTTTTCCAGAGCCGTTACTATGTAAAAGTCGGCTCTTTGGTACAGGTATGTAGAATTTAATCTATCTGCCGGAATAGCCTCCGGCGCGGCGACAATGAGGTTTTGGGCAGCTTTCCTCAGCTGCCCAGCCTTCCCCTTCTTGGCGTTCTCCTGGTCCCTTTTTAATTTAAAACAGTCCGGCTTTTTATGGCCGGGCTTGTGACAGTAATGGCAGATAATCCGCCGAAGCGGAACTGCCGGAATTGGGCGATGATTGCGCCTTTGGGGGGCGCGAACCAGAGGCCCGGTTGATAGGGCCACCTTGTTAAGGGTGGCGGAGGGACCGGAGAGACGTGATTCCTCATTGATGAACCTATTGATCAGGTCCTGAGGTGTAGGTTGGCAGGGGGGCCTGCGGCCAGTATGGTGCCGGCGATAGTGAGTAAGGAGGGAGGGCGTCTAGAAGATGAAGGACATTTGCATGTCCGAGACCGCCATCCGTTCTCCTGAAGGGTATTCCTCAAATCCAGCATTTTTTGGAGTGAGGGAGGAAGGGGCGACCTTCCTCAAGCTTGGTATTGACCAAGCCACCCATAAATTGAAAGTGGCCATAGAGCCAACGCACCATACAAGGCTTCCAACTGCACGAACTTGTCATGGACGCAGGGAAGAGGACTTGGGATGTTATCCCTGATAGTACCTCTGTTGTGACAGATAGATATAAGAGGCCAATGATGACCTCCTCTTGTTTTGCCACAGGCCAACATGGCCAGCCGCGTCCGTGGGTCCGGTGGGACCAGCAACCCTGCTGGCAGGCAGGTGCTGGGGGATGCACCGGGGTTATCGTGAGTGAGATGCCTGAGCAACCATTCATGAGCATGAGAGTAAAGTCTGAGCCCAGGTTGCCAGTTAGTCCATCCAACTTGGCAGCTGGACGGAGGGGGGGACAAGAGTGAATTGAGCCATTTGAGATGTTTGAGTGTTAAAAATCTGGTTCCGAGGAGCAGTCAGAACCAGTCCAGATCTTGATAGGAAAGTAGCGGTCCAGCCATAGAGCGCTATACTCCGTAACACTCAAGGTGTCACGCCCCAGGTGTGCGACTTTGGAGTACCAACTTGTAAAAAGTACTAGGTAGTTAAACTAAACCCCTTCTTAGGACTAGCCTGTTACCACGTGGACCTTGCAAAAGGGCAAGCAGTCTTAGTGATAGCTTTAGTCAGGGTCAAGCAGAGTCACGTCTGGGGTACTTCCCGGCGAAGGGTTTCCCGGAGAGCGTGTCCTAACCTTTAGGCCGTCCTCAGGGGCTACTCAGGTTCACTGGTAGCCCTAGAGGGGCAGTGCCCTAGAGAGGAGCCAACAGCGAGTTCCAAGAGGAGATGAGGATCAACTCCAACATCATTCCAATTGCCGTCTGTGGAGTCTCTAGACCAGACCATTAAGGGTCTTAGCACTGATGTATAGTACTTTTACTTATAGTAGCGACCCCTAGTTGTGTCAGAGGGAAGGACTTCTGGGTTTGACTATTAACCAGGCCTTCACACCCCAAAGAGACCCAGGTATTAACCGAGTATCTCCCAACCATTAAGGTGGCCTATAGCCGCAAGGGTCTTCCCCTATTGGCCTAATAAATCCGGACGAAAACCGGGAGAAAAAATAAGTAGTGAGGAAGCGCACAGGGGAACTTAAGGACGCGTCTGCTGACTTAACAGCTCCCTAGCGCCTTTCGCGAGAACCTTCATAAGAAGGCTAGCCAGTATTGGCACGACATTCAAATAATGCCGGTGGACAAGAAAGGAATGTGCGAAAAGAGGATAGAGGATGCTCACTGAGTGGGAGAGATAGTGTGAAGTGCGAGTACAGAGAGCAAATGGCACAGGTAGATCTGGAACACGGCTGTTAGTATGAGCGTCCAGGGCCCATAACCTGTTGAGCTGGCAGCACTAACAGCGAGATAGAGCAAGAGCGGCTAAGAGACAAAAGTAAACTTCAGAGGTTGAAGAAACTCTATTAGCAGCGCACACACACCTAAGAGACAAAAGTAACTATAGTACGTCAGCGTAAGGTAGAGGCTTAGTAGTAAAGGAACTTACACTTCAGAGGTTGAAGAACTCTGAAGTGTGAGGGCGAAAACAGCAGACCTTATATACAGGACGCTTAGCTAATAATGGTCTGTGCGCACTGGTGACTCAAACAAAATACACCTGGTCTGTGCGCCAGAGGGAGAAATGCCATTGGAGGGCAGAGAACAATAAACCGCCTAATGCGGATGTCGGTATCTTAACAATAAGAACAGGAGAACCTAATAAGGAACTAAATAAAGATAAACAATAACCGGTCCGTACAAGTCCGGAAGTCCATAATCTAACCATAAGGGTCAGATACCGTATAAGGAAGGGAATGACACATCATATCCCACGAGACATCACACTTCAATTTGGTGACGTCTCAACATGCTTCACTAAGTCGCTCAGGCCGAGGTAATGGGATTTAGGACAGTTGGTTAAGACTGAGTCAGGTGATTCACAAGTGCCACACGGTCTCCTCAGACACGCAGGCAGTAGTGGGGATTCTGGGGTTCAAGCACAAAGGTGAACCAAAGTCATGCTCAAGCAAAAAGGGTGAGCATAAAGTCGTTTGTGAGATGACAGTGATGTGGTATTACACAGGAAGTCAAGTCTACCGTACAAGCTAGGTAGTGTGTGACTTATATACTAGTACAGGGTGTTTGTCTGTGTGGCGCAATACATGGATTCTGAACAGAAGTGGAACAAAGGGATGGTGTTACATTTCGGTTTCAGACTGCCTCGGCCTGGCTTCGGACTCTGACATATTTGTGATGACTTGGTATGTCAGCAGTAATACGTCATGGACTTCGGATCTTGTGGCCTTGTGTATGGATGACTGATGCCTCGCTATTGTTGTACGTGATATGGATTACCCCACTGACTGAGACCTCTATTGTTGTACGTGTTCCGGATTACAATGAGGACTGTGCATTCTATTATTAGTTTACGCTACTTACACTATTGGCTGTGTACAAGTTCGAGCGGAGCTAGAACTGGCTTCCTTACATGTATTTAAGCTCATAGTATTATGGACCAGGATCCCCATCTTGGTCTTCTTCCAATACCACTACTGTACATTTGGCCCTCCGGTACGCGCCACTACGCCACCACGTGACCCAGAAGACCCGCCTCCTGTGAAGTTTGTCGCCTGGAACCCAAAGGTACCCGAGGAATCCTGGATGCTGATGCCCAGGCAGCTGAAGAAGCCGAGGCGAGAGAACGCCTCTGGAAGTACCACCAAGACCGCGCCCTACACCTACGCGCAGCTATACTGGCTACCCAGTACATGTTCCCGCAAGACCCGCCTCAACGACCGGAAGATTAGCGCCCGATGACGTCATTGCCCGTCATGTGACCCTGGCACTGACCTGGCTAGAACGCCCAGAAGAGTCCAGATGAGCTTGTGCCTGGATTGGAACGTGTTTGATTGATTGTGCCTGGTTTGTGATCCGTTACTGTATTTGTGTTGACTTTCCCATGCCTTGTCCCTGTGGCGTGATGCGCCCATGGACTGTAGTTTCAGCCACCATCAGTGCGCTGGACATGTGTTCTCCGCAGTTCCGCAGTTTTCCGCCTCGTGATGTATGTTTTCCCATTGGACGATTAGCACTGATTGTCTGAGTTCAAGCTGAGCTTGAAAGCTCCTTGGATGTGTATAAGTACACGGTAGAAGTGACCTTAGACGGTAGCTTTGACTTCTTGGACTTTCCGTACAACTAGTCGAGTAGTATCCCCTGTCCCCTCCTCTGCTCTCAATCTATTCTCTTCTCTTTGCCTACGTGCCCTCGGAGTTAGTCCAGCATCACAGCGGCGTCCGTACCCTACGCAGACCTCGAGTCAGCCCCTCTGCTACAGCGGTGTCTCCCTCCCATATCACGTGACTGATTGATTGAGCGTGCTAGCTCAGCGCTATGAGCGAGTCATTCATTTCTTTTCTTTTCGTGCTATCCGAGTTCTCCAGATTGTCCGTTTCGGACTTATCCTAGAAGACCAAGAAAGGCAGCAACGCTAGCTCAAGCGGCAGAACAAGAGCGGGTATACCCGAAGTCGTTAAGGAACCCTTAGAAAGCCGGTCGAGTGCGATCTCCCGAAGTGCGCCCTACGGAGCGTAACAACTACCTTGACTCGTCTTTGTGCTAGGAGTCCGCGACACTCCTAAGTGAACTAGCTCCAGCATATCCCTTCGAGACCAGAGGGATCCCCGTGACCTTACTCCCCAGTTCCCTTGTGAATGGTGGATACTCTGACCGTGACTTACCGCCTGAAACCACGTGTCATCTCGTCTTCGAATATCTCAACTCTCGCATCACCCACCCGCCTGTACAAGTGCTACTACTACTCGTCGACAACCCCCATTGGAGGTATATTTGTAAAGTCCCCCGCACCTCCTCCAAACGTACCACTCGACCTTCCCCTCTATACTTACCGCAACCATCTCGGAGCCTATCAGCGGCATCCTGCAGTCTTCCCTGACAGCCCCAATAACCACCGTATCACCCCCGAAGGGAACCCACATTACACTGACGCCTAAGTCAGGCCAACGTCTGTGGTAGATGTTACACATGGCTATAGTAGGATAAGTGGTGATTGCATGAGGTCATGGGCAAGTGTAACATCTACCACGGACGTTTGCCTGACTTAGGCACTTGTATGGCATGGGTTCCCACGTGGATAGTATCGGTGGTTTCACTGAGTCTTCGGTGAAGACGGCCAGATGTCTGCAATAGGTGCCAGTAGAGTCTCGGTAGGTATATAAGGGAAAACCTAATGGGATAGAAGGAGGTGGTGCTTGGATACTGTGGATGTCATGGACACGTTCATTTTCGCCTTTTGTGGATCACATGACCTGCCATCACGTTCTCTAGTCAGTCATGTGAAATATCGTGCACTTTTGATCACGTGACCATGGGAAAGTATGCCCTTATAAAGGACATCCCTTTATGGCCACATTCTATATACAGACAGACTCTCTGATTGGTAGATAAGGATAGAACCTTCTAGTACACTCTAGAATACGCTTAGTAGGCATGTATTATGCGCTGTATTAGGTTTTACTCAACGACACGTCATATATTCAGCCTTGATGACAGTGCATCAGTCAGCATTAAGATAAGGCTATTAATAGACACGACACGTCAGCTCTTTAGTCATAGCTACTTACCCTACACTTAGTAACAGTGTTTAAGCTCCGACTTAATCGCAGCTGCAGTAGATACTTAAAGCTTGCCTGTAGCGTGTTATGTTCTGTTCTTGGACTACCCGGCCCGGTGTGTGAACCCTGACATATTCACAATGACTTGGTATGTCAGGAGTAATGTGTCATGGACTTCGGATCTTGTTACCATCGTGTCTCGGCTGACTGATGTTTCCTATTACTGTAGTGATGTGTCTTACGTGCCCCTCCCTGAGTTCTATTGTTGTATGATATCAGTGTTACATTGTGGATGACTGATTCCTAGGATCCCTGTCTTAGGATTTACGTTACTTACGCTATTGGCTACTTACGAGTTCAAGCGGAGCCAGAACTAGCTCCCCTTACGTGTACTTAAGCCCTTAGTAGGACAGACCAGGATCCCCATCTTGGTCTTCTTCGAATACCACTGTCTAACTCGTCTCCTGTGCTAAGTTCTCAGGAACTCTTAAGTGAACTAGCTCCAGCATATCCCTTAGACCAAGAAGGGATCCCCGTGACCTCTAATCCCCAGTTCCCTCGTGAATGGTGGATACGCCGACCGTTACTTATCCAGACGGGACAACATGTCATCTCGTATTTGAGTATCTCAACTCTCGAGTCGCAAGACCTTACAAGTGCTATTACATCGTCGACCACCCCTCTTGGAGATACATTCGTAAGTTGCCAGCCCTCCCCCCAACGTTCCTCTCGACCTTCCCCTCTATACATATTGAGATCACCTTGGAGCGTACCAGCATCATCCAGCCGTATTTCCCGACTCTCCCGACAACCATTGTTTTCCACCCAAAAGGGAACCCACGTTATACAGATGCCTAAGTCAGGCCAACGTCCGTGGTAGACAGTACATTAAGACCAAGATCCTTCAATGTGGCTTCCACAGCAGTAACACTCAAGATCTTTGGATCCCATTCCGACCGTATCACATCGACAGAAGAGGGGAACGCAACGTCCCTAAGCAATATCTCAAAGGGGCATTTTGGCAAACTGAACAAGGAGATCCAGGCTACGTCGTCTCCTACACTTACAAAGACGGTACTACAGGACTCATCCCCGTAGAATTCAACTTCGACCACACCTGTTGGACGAACTCAAGTGGGACGCACTCCACTACAAACTACAAGTTGTCAGACCCGCCAGCTCGAGCCTCAAACTCAACATCCTACAAAGTGAAGTAACCACAAGAGACCAGTGGGGCTCACTCAACGGACAAGAAGAGGAACCAGTTTGATCACCCACACCCAAGACACCCGCACCTTCCCCATCACTTGCCAGTAACCCGGAGGAGATCCGCATCCTCGAAGCCCAAGCTGAGAAGAAGAATTACAGTTGGGACTAATAGCGAGTCTATCCCTACCAATATGACTACAACAATCACCGAACAACCCACTATGTTCCAGGAACCTGTGCGCATTAGCCATGGAGAAGGACACCGCCAGGAGGACACGGCAGAGGAGGAGGAGGAGGAGACCCTGGAGGACCCCTATTCGTCGGACCAAACATATCAAGCGGGACCAAACCCGAGAATTCATGGGAAGAGAACCCCTGGTTTCACCAGAGACCGCACCAAAGTTCAACAATTCCTCACCCAATGGGAATTGTTCGTCGAGACCAATTATGACAACCCGCATTCACCCTTCCCTACCACAAAGCACTAATCTTTCTCACCTACATTCAAGGGAACACATCAACGAATGGGTCCTGTCCACCACCAAGTGGATCAAAGCGTACAAAGCCAAACATGGACCCTATGACAATGGATCTGGAGAGCTATCGAACTAGGCTTCCGCAACACACTTCGCCGATACCCTGGAAAGGGAATGCGCCCAGCAAGACCTCCAGAAGGATTCCGGATGGAAGGACAAGACATCAATTCATACATCACCAATTCGAGAAGGCGGTACGCGAAGCAGGGTACATATTTGACGACTCCCCCTCATCCTCGACAAGTTCACCAGCGGACTTCCTGTGGAATTGTACAAGAACACCTATAATTTCCACAGCCCCAACACATATGCTCAATGGAAGGTAGCAGTGCTGGAACAGCAACACAAGTGGATGCACTTACAAACATGTTTGGGGGATGTAACCCCCGGGGCCCGGTTAAGCAGGGCAACACTCTCTAAGGACATTCAGTGCTCTAAACCCCCACAGCAACCCCGACAGGATGGCAAGCGTTCCGCAACCACCCCAACGCAATGGACACCACTCCAGCCGAATTTGCGCCTGCCTTGCAGGGTCGGAAGAAATAGACTATGCCAAAGCACCATACACTCCTCAAGGAGGGCGCCCTCAAGGAAGAGGAATCGTCGACATGAAGAATATCACCTGTTACAACTGCAGAAAACCCAGCCATATGTCCCGCAACTGTCTCCAACCACGCCACCCCACGCACCAATCAGAATTGGCAACCTCGCCAAGGACGTGGCGCATTCATTGAAGAGGTCCAGAGTGTCCACGAAGAACCTCTGATCCCTTTGAAGACGACAGTGGCAGTAGCCACGGCGCCTGTGCCACCACTGAGACGCCGCAAGAACGGGCGACCAGCTGGATAAACGGAGTTCGAAACCTTGATGAAGAAGCCAGGGCTTGGTAGTTAAGGACCTAATGGGGGGAGGGATTTTCAAAGCGCCTGAACCCGACGGCCTGGTGAGGGCATTACATGTACTCTGTTCATAACGCGCTATCATCTATGCATGTTCCAGTTTCATTACGCGCAAGTTACGCCATGGCCAACAAACGAGCATTAGTGGACTCCGGAGCCACTAACAACTTCATTCATCCGGACTTCGCAAGAAGGATGAGGCTAGGCCTCAAAGAATTAGACCGTCATCGAAAAAATCTGGAATATTGATGGCACGCACAACAAAGGGGGCAAAATAACCCATTGCGTGGATCTGGAAGTCGAAACAAAAGGGTCAAAAAGGATATGGTTCCTCGTCACCAACGTAGGAGGAGAAGACATCATCTTAGGCTACCCCTGGTTGGCTACATTTCAGCCCGACATCCAGTGGGCTTCTGCCACCCTAAACAAAGCTGAGTATCCAGTTTGTACTTCGTACTATCAACCCCACCAAATCACGCATAGACCCTGTCATTGCCCGATTGATAGTCCAGAAATTACTAGGAGTACCCAATAAGCAACAAATCGAAGAAGAACTACGACAGGAATGCGATCCAGAAACAACGCGACTACGAGCCCCACGTCCACGGAATTGGCAATAGAAGCTCAACAGTACACGGAAAAGAAGGCCGTCCCAGAGGAGTACAAACGACATGTCAAAATCTTCAGCAAGGAAGAATCTCATCGTTTCCCCCTCTCCAAACCATGGGACCACGCCATTGAATTCAAACCAGATGCCCTGGACACCATCGACGTAAGGTGTACCCAATGAGCCAAGCCGAAGACAAAGCGTTGAAAGAATGGATCGACGAACAATTGGCAAAAGGGTACATTAGACCCTCTAAATCCCCGTACGCATCATCATTCTTCTTTATCAAAAAGAAGGACGGAAAACTATGCCCAGTACAGGACTATCAGAATATCAACAAATGGACTATACGCAACCAATAACCCTCTTCCACTCATACCCAACTTATCGCCAACCTCAGCGGAGCATTCATATTCACCAAACTTGACATCCGCTGAGGATACAACAACGTGCGCATCAAAGAAGGGGATCAAGAGAAAGCATGTTCAAAACATGTTACAGACTTTTCGAACCTATGGTAATGTTTTTCGGACTGACAATTCCCTGGCAACTTTCCAAACAATTGAACGAGATCTGTAAAGACCTCATCGCATATCACGAGACAAAGGAATGGTTATCAGGGTGTATATGGACGACATTGGCATCGCTACATGATCTAACGAACAGGCACACATCGATGCGGTACACGACATTTTGGACTTATTGGAACAGAACGACCTCTTTCTCAAACTGGAGAAATCATCTTCCACGCCCCATGTAACGTTACCACAGGAACGTTATGTGCGATGTGCACGTCACTAAGTCGTTCAAGCCAAGGTAACGGGCTGCGAGTTAGTCGGTTAAGACCAAGTTCGATGATGAATAAGCACCACACACGGTCTCCTCAGACACATGGGTGGTAGTCGAGAGTTCTGGGTTCAAGCGCAAAGGCGAACCAAAGTCATGCTCAAGCGAAACAGCAAGCATATTAGTCGTTTGTGGATTGACAACGATGTGGTATTACACAAGAAGTCAAGTCTACCGTACAAGCTAGGTAGCGTGCGACTTATATACTAGTACAGGATGTTTGTACGCAACAACATATGGCGCGATACCTGGGTTCTGAGCAAAGGCGGAACAAAGGTGCGGCTATAGTAGGAAACATGGTGATTGCGCGGGGTCATGTGCGAGTCAGCTGAGCCCGGAGCGCCGTGAACTTTGATATACAAGGAAGAGGGCGTAAAGGTATCGTGCAGCGAGGAGATCATCAGAAACGGTTGGGCGCATAAGGAGTTATGAATGTATCACAGTGGGATATGGGAATGACAAGCGAGGAACGGAAGCGTCCAAGAGAAAGAGAAGAGAAAATCGTAACACCCCAAGCATCGATTACCTGGGGGTAATCATTGAAAAGGGGGTGACTCGCATGGACCCCGTCAAAATTTCCGGCATCAGAGAATGGCCCACTCCCAAAAAACGTCAAACAGGTGCAATCCTTCTTAGGTTTTCTGCAACTTCTACCGCACCTTCATCAGAATTTTGCCACCTACACACGCCCCCTCAACAAACTCATGCATAAAAGATGTCGAATGGACATGGACAACTGCAGAACAAGAAGTGTTTGACAAAATCAAAAAACTTGTCATGGAAGAACCAGTACTCGCACATGCCAACCTGGAAGAACAATTCGAACTAGAATAGATGCATCAGGATTCGCAGTAGGGGCAGTACTACTCCAACACAAGAGGATGGCAAAAGACACCCCATCGCGTACTACTCAAACACCCTCAGCACTGGCGGAACGGAACTACAACATCTATGACCTGGAACTCCTGGCAATTGTTAAGCACTGAGGAACTGGCAACACTATCTAGTGGGATCTCCACACAAGATCAAAGTCTTCTCAGATCACATGAACCTGCAAAACTGGCGCTCCCCCACAAAAGATAGTCGCCGAGTAGCCTGGGAAGTACTTGAACTCTCTGAATATGACATTGAGATTCACCACATTAAGGGAACAGCAAATGGAAGAGCCGACGCCTTATCTAGAACGCCCAGACTACGACCAAGGAGAAGGTGACAACGAGCATGTTACAGTACTACCAGACGAGGTCTTTGTCAGAGCGACATCATGGACACCCACCAAAGACCCACTCCGAATCAATGCCACCATATTGGTCCAGGAATGGAAAAGATCAACCCGATATATGCGCAAGACGCTGATAAGATACGCCCATGGATAGACCCCATGGCCTCAAACGGATCGAAGGTACCTGTATAAGAATGGAAGACGCGCAGTCACAGGGGGACTCCATGAAAACGCGAATCATCAAACGCATCATGATCCTCCCGTATATGGACACCCCGAATCAGCCGCACTATCAAACTTGTGGAACGATACTACTGGTGGCCAGGATTACGCCAAGAATCATGGACTCATCAAAGGACTGTGCTGATTGCCAAAGAATCAAAGTCAACACCAGGGCCATCAAGCGCCATTACGCCCAATATCCCCAAACCGGAAGCTATGCCATTTGAAACCATCGCCCTTGATTTATCACTAAACTTCCGAGCACAGGATTGCGATGTGATCCTCACGATAACGGATCATGATTGCACAAAGATGTCCCTGTTCATCCCCTGCCAAAAGAGATATCAGCTGAAGGAACTGCTGCCCTGTACATGAAACATGTATTCCCTCGATTTGGATTACCTGGCAAGATAATCAGCGACAGAGATCCACGGTTCGCATCAAATTCACACGTGAACTATGCAAAATCCTTGGAATTGAGCAAACATATCGACGGCCTACCACCCGCATACTGACGGACAGTCAGAACGCACAACCAGTGGTTAGAGCAGTATCTACGATTCTGGGTCAATGAAAGGCAACGACTGGATCCACTACTCCCCATGGCTGAGTTCACACACAATAATTGGCCAAGCGAAACCACTAAAGAATCCCCATTCCAGCTTCTTATGGGATATAACCCCCGTGCTGATTGGACCGACAGACCATCGCCAATTCCACAAGTAGCACTCAGGTCAAACAGTTCAAGGAACTCTCCGCCAGTGCGCGCAGTCATTAAATCAAAGTGCAGCAGGGGTGGATCAAGGCCAAAGATACGCCCAAGTTCCAAATAGGGGATCAAGTATGGCTAGAAGGACGCCACCTACATACCCATCAGCCAACAGCGAAACTCGCAGCATGAAGACATGGCCCGTTTAAGATTGCCCAGGTGATGTCTGCAGTCAACTATCGATTAGAACTTCCCACGCAATGGCAGATTCACCCAGTGTTCCATGTGGATTTCCTTACGCCCTACTGCGAAACACCCATGCACGGACCTAATTATCAGCGCCCACCACCCAATCTGGTTGGTGGCGAAGAAGAATATGAGGTCGAGAAGATTCTAGACTCTCGGCGGTTCGGCAGAAGTTGCAAATTGCAGTATTTGGTCAAATGGAAGGGATACCCGACTTGGACAACCAGTGGGTCGACAAGGATGATGTATTCGCAGACGACGCAATTCAGGAATTCAAAAATTCCAACCCCGCTCGGGAAACACATATAAGCGCAGGGAAATCCCAAGAGACGTCCCCACCTCCTTCCTCTACTACCACCACTACTCATGCGTCCTTCCTCCCCAGTCAACTTCTGATGCTATGTTGTCACACCAGTTATCTGCACCTTACCAAGTACA
>JAKELG010000693.1:0-15670 GCA_021527035.1 Lactarius vividus
GAATCTCTAATGTGGTCTACTTCGTACTCTTCTTCTCCCTCGATAATGACTGGTTCAGGAGGAGGCGGTAGCAGGCCATTAACTTCATTTCCTTTATAAGGAGAGAGGCGATCCACGTGAAATACATCGTGGATACGCAGTGCAGGGGGGAGTGCAAGCTTGTAATCGACGTCACTTAAGACTTTGGTGACTTCAAATGGGCCTAACTGTTTGGGGCCTAATTTGGTCGATTGTTGGTGTATCTTTATTTGCTTAGCTTGCAACCAGACTTTATCCCCGATGTTGAAGGCATATGGCTTATGCCTTTGTTCAACGTCTGTTTGCATTCACTGTTTACTTAAGCGAAGCGCTGCTTCTGTGTCCTTTCTAGAGGAAGTTAGCTTTTGAAGACGCTTATCGAGCGTCGGGATGCCCATAGGCCTTCCAGCGGGGATTGTGAAGTCAGGCATATAGCCGTAGAGTAGCTCAAAGGGTGTATGACCCGTGGCTGAGTTGAGTCTACTGTTTATCACAAATTCCGCTGTAGGAAGCAGATCGGCCCAGTCATCCTGTCTCTTGCTAATGAACAGGCGCAAGTAGATTTCTACTTCTTGATTTTTGTGCTCTACCTGTCCATTAGCTTGAGGATGATAGGCTGTCGTTAGACCTGTGTCTATCCCTAACCGCTTATAGAGGGCACGCATGCTCCTTGCAGCAAACTGGGGTCCGCAATCGCTTATGATTTTATGCGGGATCCCGTGCAAGGGGAAGACTTGCTCAAAGTAGATGGATGCAACCCCATCAGCCGTAATTTGAGAGGTCACTGGAAATAGATGGATCTGTTTGGTGTAGTGATCCACTATGTTAAGGATCATATCCTTTCCAAGTGACATGGGCAGTGGACCGATTAGATCGATTCCAATTAACTGCCATGGTCCCTCAGGTACTTCTTGTGGCTGAATGACTGCTTTGGGGTGTAGATCTTTGCGGTAACGTTGGCATCGATCACATCCTTCTACGTATGAGGCAATGAAGCCTGCCATGCGTGGCCACCAATAATAGCAGCTGACCAGCTTAATGGTTCCGTTCTTTCCAGGGTGACCGGTCGTGACTGTGTCGTGGCATGATTTAACCACATCACATTGTAAGGTGTGGTCATTGGGAACATAAAGTTTCCCCCTGTGATAGACTAAACCATCTTCTTCCTCCCACAGCGCAACTCCGTCCGTAAGAGCCTTAGGAGCAGTCTTTTGTAATGTTTTAAGACCCTCTATGACTTTGGCTTCTTTTATGGACCCAAGTCTTATGCAACTGCCTAGGGAGTCAACTTCGGGCACGAAGTGAGCTTGTGCGGCGTTGAGGAAATGTTCAGGTCTTAAGACTTGGACCGGGCGATTGTTATCCTTAACGTGGTCTTTTGAGAATCGGCTTAATGCATTGGCTTGCATTGAATCCCCCTTTTTATAAGTAATTTTGAAGGTGAAGCGACTTAAGTATAACTGTTGCGATCGGACTTATTGGACCGTTACGAAGTACGAAGATCGAGGTGAACACTTACTATATGGTTATGACTACGATAGTAAGTAGATATTAGTCATGGACTTTACGGATCAGTCAGCACGAGGAGTATCAACATGTGATAGTTGGTATGACTCATTCCTAGGATAGCAGTAGTAGGGTTCGAGCTACTTACGCTATAGGATATCGGACTCATAGGGGAGCTTTAAAGCTGTCCCTTCATATGTATAAATAGTGCTTCGTGAAGACCAAGAACGCCATCTTGGTCTTCTTTGAATACCACTCGCCTTCTCGACTTGAACTCTTCCCAGGCCTTCGAGCCTTTGCTTCCTACTTGTATTGTCCTGATCTTCGCGTCTAGGACTCTGGCACTCTCAAGTCAACAACTCGGAGTTGCCTTGGTGTTACTCAGGAGAGTACTGTGGATTGCACTTGTTGTGTTCTACGGCATAACAGAGACTCTAAGGGAGTCTCATCGATCTGCTAAGTCGTGAACGCCCATGTACGAGTCCAAGTTGGACTAACGCCGTGGTAGCGTTACATTAAGACCAAGATCTCCCAACTGTGGCGTTCACCACAAGAGACCAGTGGAGAAATTTTCGAACTTACAGCCTCGACACCAGAGGGGAACGATCCGTACCACGGAGATTCCTAGGAGTGGCCAGGTGGAGAGAATACAGAGGAGACACCGGGTACTTCGTCGACTTTCCAGGGGAAGCTGTCAGATACTGACCAGTTGAGTTCAACTATTCAAATTTCTGTTGGACAGAAATTACGTGGAATCCCATAGAAAACCAGTGGGACATCGTCAGACCAGCCGGAAGACACTATCGTTGTGATATCGACTCAAGAGAACTCCACGGAGACGACTGGGGATCATTAGACAGAGACAGCAGTAGCGAGGAAGAAGAAGAACAGCCAAGGGAACAAGCATCATCAGAATCAAGCCATGAAGAACCGGCTGAAGAACACACCGCTACAGAAAGCGAAATCCGCCCAGGAACAGGAGACAATTCAAGTCTATTAGCCCACATAGCTGAGTCTCTACACATCACAGTCCCTGAAGAAATTCACATACGAAGCCCAATGACCACAACAATAGAAACGATGGCAGAAGAAGAAGTAAGATGCATCAGGGGAGAAGCAGAAGCCATCCTTAACCCCATCAACCCCAATACGGGACACCGAATGACGGCAGATGACGCAGCAATATTCCGCGCCATAGGACCAGACCAACCCGACCCACCGGAAGGACCTCCACCACCACCCGGAGGACTCCCAGGAGGATTCCCAGGACAAGGGCCAACGGGAGGAGGATTCCCAGGCGGAGGAAGACCACCAGGAGGAGGACCACCAGGAGGAGGACCACCACTGGGAGGAGTAGGAGCAGGACATGGATCGGATAGACTATCAGGTGAACCCCCGAACGTATTCGACGGAGATCGCACTAAATATGAGGCCTTCCTCACACAATGGCATGTGTACTGGGGGATGAACTTGGATGCCCCCATCATGCAGAACGAGTACCGACGATCGCTCCTCTTCCTGGGATACGTAAAAGGAGTCAACGTCAGCGAATGGACGCTATCAATACTTGAATGGCTGAACCGAGAAGTACGCCGGGGAGTAAGTCAATACTCCCAGGCCTTATGGAACCATGTCGCCACGGAATTTGCCAAAAGGTTCTCCAACATACTTGAGGAAGAACAAGCCCAAGCAGAACTGCAAAAGGGGATCAAGATGACGGGAGAGGACATTGACGCATATGTAGTCAAATTCGAGCAATTAGCAAGGAAGGCTCACTACAACCTAAACGATCACCAAACCATCGATCGATTTACCGCGGGGCTGCCACAAGCCCTATTCATGAAAGTCTACGAACTGGACGAACCGCACATGTTCAAAGACTGGAAGAGATGTGCATTGTGACGACAAAAGCAATACATACATATGAAAGCACGCCTCGACAATTTCAAAACCAAAACGCCACCATCCTCGGCACAACCCCGCTGGAGACCTCAACCCCCGAATTGGGGACCACCACGAGGACCTCCACCCACTCGGTACGACCCAAACGCCATGGACACTTCGGCGGATAGAACCCGGGCGCGAGTAGCTGAAGTTGGAGACCAAAACCGCCCCTTCATTCCCAGACCACAACGAGTAGGATTCGGACGAGGTGGGGGACCGCCACCCCGAGACATGAGGACAGTCATTTGCTACAACTGCAATAGACCGGGACACTTCTCACGGAATTGCTCACAGCCCCGTCAGCAACCAACGAATAGCCGAATGACGGAAACCGACTACTACACCCAGGAAGAGCCACCCTCCCAAGCAAGGGTAGCAGCCACGCCTCCCCCACAACAAAGAGCAAAAGATTGGTTGGCCGGAGTGGCCGGAGAGTCGGATGATGTAAAAGACCTCATCCTCCAAGAAATGTGGGGGAAAGAGGGTTTTCAGAACGCCTGAACCCATCGGCCTGGGTGAGGGCAGTTAAATGTAACTCTGTAATCATGACTCGCTACCATTTGCTCCGAATTCCAGTATCGATTCGTACAAGTTACGCAATGGCCGACATCAAAGCTCTCGTAGACTCGGGAGCCACCGACAACTTTATGAGACCATCATTTGCCCGAAGAATGGGCCTAGGTCTACAACAATTAGAACGCCCGCGAAAAATATGGAACATAGACAACACAGAGAACAAAGCAGGCAGTATCACCCACTACATAGACCTCGAGGTCCAGACTAATCAAAAACGACAGAAACTACGCTTCCTAGTCACCGACATTGGAAACGAAGATCTGGTGCTAGGGTACCCCTGGCTAGCCGCCTACGAACCCACGATCAATTGGAGATACACAACCATCCACGAAAAAATGCTCCCAGTTGTAATCCGCTCCATAAATCCCACAACGGAATACCACGTCATCGGCACCCTCAAAACAGAGGACAAACAAGAAATATTAGACGAACTCACCCATGAGTGTCAGATACGTACCACAGCGACTGAACTGGCGATTGAAGCTAAACAGTTTCACAACAAGGTGGAACTCCTGAAAGCATATCAAAAGTTTGTGAAAATCTTCAACAAGGAAGCATCAAACCGATTCCCACCGTCCAGACCATGGGACCACGCCATCGAGTTCAAAGAAGGAACCCTGCTGGCCATCGACTGTAAAGTTTACCCCATGACACAAGACGAAGACGGCAAGCTAAAGGAATTCCTTGACGAATGTAACGTCTACCACGGACGTTGGCCTGACTTAGGCGTCAGTGTAACATGGGTTCCCTTCTGGGCGGAAGCGGTGATTGTCGGGAGAGTCAGGAAAGACTGCGGGATGCCGCTGGTATGCTCCGAGGTGGTCGCGGTAAGTGTACAAAGGAAGATCGAGCGGGACACCTGGAGGGATAGTGGGGACTTTACGAATGTACCTCCACCTAGGATGATCGACGATATAGTAGCACTTGTAAGGTCTTGCGGTTCGGGAGTTGAGATATTCGAAGACAAGATGACACGTGGTACCGGGCGGGTAAGTGACGGTCGGCGTATCCACCATTCACAAGGGAACTGGGGATTAGAGGTCACGGGGATCCCTTCTTGGTCTAAGGGATATGCCGGAGCTAGTTCACTTAAGAGTCGCTGAGACTCTTAGCACTTGTAGACGAGGTAGGAAGTGGTATTTCGAAGAAGACCAAGATGGGGATCTCGGTCTGCAGTACTACGGGTTTAAATACATGTAAGGGAGCTAGTTCTAGCTCCGCTCGAACTTGTACGTAGCCAATAGTGTAAGTAGCGTAATCTACTAATAGAATGCGCAGTTGTCATAATAATCCAAATCTCGTACAACAATAGGAATCATCAGTCAGCATAGTAATCAACGTCACGTACAACAATAGCAAGCATCAGTCATCCAAACACGAGGCAACATGATCCGAAGTCCATGACGCATTACTGCTGACATACCGAGTCATCGCGGATACGTCAGAGTCCACAACCAGGCCGGGCAGTCCAAGACGAGACGTAACATCACCCCCTTTTCAGGATCAAGCCCCAGCTTGACCGCGCATGATCGCAAGGGGGTTAGTGCCAACCTCTCGCAAGGCTCGAATGCGGGCTATCTCTTCCGTGTCTTGCGCTGCCTTGGGCCCGCGATGGAGCGAGGCTCGCACATTCTCGATGCGGTTGACCGCGTGAGCTCGTTGAAGCCGGGCTACACACCTGTTTCGCTCTACCTCGATCCTCTCCAGTTTTATCTGCTCGGCGGCCAGTCGATGCTGTTGAGCGCGCCATCCGAGCGTCATGCAACGGTAGTGGTGGACTTCTGCCATGAGCGTCGCATCCTTCATGTGAAGGAGCGCCTGGTCGACTGAGTCGACTAGTCCCACATTGGAGAGCAAGAACATGAGGTCGTCGTCGGTGTAAGTGGGGGCAGAGGACTGCTCGTCGTAATAGGGGACGGCGTGGACAGGTTTGCCGTACTGTTGATTGCACCCGTTGCGGAAGGCCAGCACGAAGGGGTCGGCGGTGAGGATGAGTTGAGTAAAACGGGCCGGCCAAAGACGTTCCTGAGCATCTCGTATCTGAAAAGGGATGTAATGGACTCCCCTGTTGTATTGGTACCCCCTGGGCGGGGGTGTCTCTGGCCGATCGTCGGCCTCCTGCACATGTTCCTCCATTTGATCTGCGCGAACCGGGGATGGATGTGCCGCCGGTAGTGTGATAGCTTCCCCGGTGGGTCCGCAAAGTGGGGGGGTTTCCGAGTGTGTCGTGGTGAGATGGGTGGCGTAACGTAAATATTGATGCGCCTCGAGGCGTTCGGCTGGGTCGTACGGATCCCCGCCCTCGTCGGGCCCCGGTGGGGATGCTGGTCGGCTGGGCACGTACCCCTGTTCATCGCCCGCTGGAGTGGGCGCTCTGGTCGGGATGTAGTTGCTTCCGAGGCGGCTGGGCTGATTGGTCTCGGAATAAAGAGTGGGGGATGGCGAAGGAACTCGGGATGACGCGGGGGAAGAAGGATGACTTCCTCGTTGGTGAAGGGAGAGGGTAGACGACAGGGGTGACGATGGCGTGGACTGTACTCGGTAAGGTGCGGATAGTTCGGTGTGGACGACATAGCGGGAGTTGACTGGGGAGGATGGATGCATGAGTATCAGTGGTGATGGAAGAAGGGGGTGGGGACGTCTCTTGGGATTTTCCCGCATTTATATGTGTTTCTTGAGCGGGGTTGGAACTTTTGAACTCCCGAATTGCATCATCTGCAAATACGTCATCTTTGTCGACCCACTGGTTGTCCGAGTCTGGGTATCCCTTCCATTTGACCAGATACTGCAGTTTGCGACTTCTGCCGAATCGCCGAGAGTCCAGAATCTTCTCAACTTCGTATTCTTCTTCGCCTCCTACCAAATCCGGTGGTGGGCACTGATAGTTTGGTCCGTGCGTGAGTGTTTCGCGGTAGGGCGTGAGGAGATCCACATGAAACACTGGGTGAATCTGCCATTGCGTGGGAAGCTCGAGTCGGTAATTGACTGTGGACATCACCTGAACAACCTTGAAAGGGCCGTGGCGTCGTGCCGCTAGTTTCGCCGTAGGCTGATGTGTGCGTAAGTGGCGTCCTTCTAGCCACACTTGATCCCCTATTTGGAATTTGGGCGTATCTTTGGCCTTGATCCACCCCTGCTGCGCTTTGATCATCAGTGATTGCGCACGCTGTCGGAGTTCCTTGAACTGTTTGACCCTGAGCGCTACTTGGGGGATTGGTGATGGCCTATCGGTCCAATCAGCGCGTGGGTTATACCCCATAAGAAGCTGGAATGGGGATTCTTTAGTGGTTTCACTGGGCCAGTTATTATGCGTGAACTCAGCCATAGGGAGATAATGGATCCAGTCGTCTTGTCGTTCGTTGACCCAGAATCGCAGGTACTGTTCTAGCCATTGATTGGTGCGTTCTGATTGTCCGTCCGTTCGAGGGTGGTATGCCGTAGAGATGTTTTGTTCGATCCCAAGGATTTTGCATAGTTCGTGTGTGAACTTTGATGCGAATTGCGGGTCCCTGTCGCTGATTATCTTGCCAGGTAATCCGAACCTGGGGAAAACATGCTTTACGTACAGGGCGGCCGTCCCTTCTGCCGATATCTCTTCTTGGCATGGGATGAATAGGGACATCTTTGTACAGTCGTGATCTGTTATCATGAGGATCGTATCACAGTTTTGCGCCACAGGAAGTTTGGTGATGAAATCAAGGGCAATGGTCTCAAACGGCATTGCTTCCGGTTTAGGGAATATTGGGCGCAGTGGCGCTTTGATGGCCCTGGTGTTGACCTTGATTCGTTGGCAGTCGGCGCAGCCCTTGACGTAGTCCATGACTTCCTGGCGTAATCCAGGCCACCAGTAGTACCGTTCTACGAGTTTGATTGTGTGGCTGATTCCGGGGTGTCCATATACGGGAGGGTCGTGGTGCGCTTTGATGATCTCGCGTTTTTCGTGGAGGCCCCCTGTGACTGCGCGTCTTCCATCTTTGTACCATGTGCCTTCTATCAGTTTGAGGCCATGTGGGTCTATCCATGGGCGTATCTTATCAGTGTCCTGTGCATATATCGGATTGACCTTTTCCATTTCTTGTACCAATATGGTAGCATTGATTCGGAGTGGGTCTTCCGTGGTGTCCAGTGAAGTGGCTCTAACGAAGACTTCGTCCGGTAGTACCAAGAATACCTTGATTTTGTGCGGGGATCCCGCTAGGTAGTGGCGCCAATTCCTGAGCGCTTTGACAATTGCTAGGAGTTCCAGATCGTAAATATCGTAGTTCCGTTCCGCGGCGCTGAGGGTGTTTGAGTAGTATGCGATAGGGTGTCTTTTGCCGTCTTTTTTGCGTTGGAGTAGTACTGCTCCTACTGCGAATCCCGATGCGTCTACTTCCAGTTCGAATTGGTCTTCTAGGCTAGCATGTGCGAGTACTGGTTCTTCTGTGACTAGTTTCTTGATCTTGTCAAAGGCTTCTTGCTCGATGGTCGTCCATGTCCATTCGGTGTCTTTGCGCGTAAGTTTGTTGAGGGGTCGTGCGTGAGTGGCAAAATTTCGAATGAAAGCGCGGTAAAAGTTGCAGAAGCCTAGGAAGGATCGCACCTGTTTGACATTTTTTGGGGTGGGCCAATCTTTAATGCCTGAAATTTTGACAGGGTCCATGCGTGTCACCCCCTTTTCAATGATTACCCCCAGGTAATCAATGCTAGGGGCGTGGAAGATGCATTTCTCCGGTTTGAGGAAGAGGTCGTTTTGTTCCAATAGGTCCAGAATGTCGTGTACCGCGTCGATATGCACCTGTTCGTTAGACCTTGTGGCGATGCCAATGTCGTCCATGTATACCCTGATGATCGTCCCTTTTGTTTCATGGTATGCAATGAGGTCTTTACAGATCTCGTTCATCATTGTTTGGAAGGTCGCCGGGGAGTTTGTTAGTCCGAAGAACATTACTGTAGGTTCGAAGAGTCCGTAGCGCGTTTTAAAGGCAGCTTTTTCCTGGTCCCCTTCCTTGATACGCACGTTGTTGTATCCCCAACGAATGTCAAGCTTGGTGAATATGAATGCTCCACTAAGATCAGCTATGAGCTTGGGTATGAGCGGGAGGGGGTATTGATTGCGTATAGTCCATTTGTTGATGTTCCGGTAATCCTGTACGGGGCGTAGTTTTCCGTCCTTCTTTTTGATGAAGAAGAAGGATGATGCGTACGGGGATTTAGAGGGTCTAATATACCCTTTTGCCAGTTGTTCGTCGATCCATTCCTTCAATGCTTTGTCCTCTGCTTGACTCATCAGGTATACCTTGCAATCGATGGTGTCTGGGGCATCTGGTTTAAACTCGATGGCGTGGTCCCATGGTTTTGAGAGGGGAAATCGGTGAGACTCTTCTTTGCTAAAGATTTTGACATGGCGTTGGTATTCTTCTGGAACGGCTCTCTTCTCCGTGTATTGTTGCGCTTCTATTGCCAGCTCGGTGGATGTGGTGGCTTGTAGCCGCGTGGTTTCTAAGTCGCATTCTTGTCGTAATTGCTCTTCGATATGCTGCTTGTTGGGCATTCCGAGCAGCTTTTAAACTACTAGTCGCGCGATAACGGGGTCTATGCGGGGTCTGGTAGGATTGATGGTGCGAAGTACTACTGGGTACTCAGCTTCGTTAAGGGTGGCAGAAGCCCATCGAATGTCCGGCTGGAATGTGGCTAGCCAGGGGTATCCGAGGATGATGTCTTCTCCTCCTACGTCCGTGATGAGGAATCGCATGTCTTTCTTGACTCCTTTTGTCTCGACTTCCAGATCCACGCAGTGGGTTATCTTGCCTCCTTTATTGTGCATACCGTCGATGTTCCAGATCTTTCGGTGACGGTCTAGTTCTTTGAGGCCTAGCCTCATTCGTTTTGCGAAATCTGGATGGATAAAGTTATTAGTGGCTCCGGAGTCCACTAATGCTCGTTTGTTGGCCATGGCGTAACTTGCGCGCAATGAAACTGGAACATGCATAGATTGATAGCGCGTTATGAACACAGAATTACACCGTAATGCCCTCACCCAGGCCGTCGGGTTTAGGTGCTTTGAAAATCCTCTCGCCCCATTAGATCCCAAACTACCAAGTCCCTGGCTTCTTCGTCGAGGTTTCGAACTCCGTTTATCCAGCTGGTCGCCCGTTCTTGCGGCGTTTCAGTGGTGGCGCGGGCGCCGCGGCTACTGCCGCCGTCGTCTTCGAATTGAATCAGAGGTTCTTCGTGTATGCTTTGTACCTCTTCGATGAACGCTCCGCGTCCTTGGCGTGGTTGCCAATTCGCGTTGTTGCACAGGCGGCGGGGTTGACGACAGTCGCGTTGGAAGTGGCCGGGCTTGCCGCAGTTGAAGCAGTTGATATTCTTCATGTCAATAACTCCTCTGTTCAGAGGGCGTCCTCCTTGTTGGGTATAGGGCGGCTTGGCGTAGTCAATCTCTTCTGATCCTGCGAGGCGAGCGCAGATCCTTCCTGGAGTAGTATCCATTGCGTCCGGATGGTTTCGGAACGCCTGCCATCCTTGGCGAGGCTGTTGGGGACAGTTTGGAGCGTTGAAAGTTCTAAGAGACGTATTGCCTGGCTTACCGGGTCCCGGGGGTTTACGTCCCCCCAAACGCGTTTGCAGGTGCATCCACTTGCGCTGCTGCTCCAGGGCGGCTACCTTCCATTGGGCGTAGGTGTTGGGGCTGTGGAAATTGTAGGCGTTTTTGTAGAGTTCCACAGGAAGCCCGCTGGTGAATTTGTCGAGGACCAGGGAATCGTCAAAGCGATATCCCGCTTCTCATACTGCCTTCTCGAATCTAGCGACGTAGGAGTCGATGTCTTGTCCCTCCATTTGGAATCCTTTCTGGAGATCTTGTTGGGCGCGCTCCCTTTCAAGGGTGTCAGCAAATGTGTTGCGGAAACCCAGTTCTATGGCTTCCCAAATCCATTTGTCGTATGGCCCGTGTTTGGCTTTGTATGCCTTGATCCATTTGGTGGTGGATAGGACCCATTCGTTAACGTGTTCCCCTTGAATGTAGGTGAGGAAGATCAGTGCTTTGCGGTAGGGGAGAGTGAACGCAGGGTTATCGTAGTTGGTTTCGACGAACAGTTCCCATTGAGTGAGGAACTGTTGAACTTTGGTGCGGTCTCCGGTGAATACCAACGGTTCCTTGCCCATGAACTTTTCAGGCTTGGTTCCGATTGATACGTTTGGTCCCGTGAAGAGAGGTCCTCCGGGGTCTCCTCCTCCGCCATCATCTCCTCCTCCTCCTTCTCCACCGTGTCCTCCGGGTGGTGGTCCTTCTCCATGGCTGATGCACACGGGTTCCTGGAAGGTAGTGGGTTGTTCGGTGATGGTAGTTGTCATATCTGTGGGGATTGACTCAGCTATTAATCCCAGCTGTAGTTCCTCTTCTTCTGCTTGGGCTTCGAGGATACGAATCTCCTCTGGGTTGCTTGCAAGTGATGGGGAGGGCGCTGGTGTTTTCGGCGTGGGTGATCGCATGGGTTCCTCTTCTTGTCCATCGAGAGGACCCCACTGATCTCTTGTGGTTACTTCGCTTTGTAGGATATCGAGGTGAAGGCTGGAGCCTGCTGGTCGGACGACTTGTAGTTTGTAGTGGAGTGCGTCCCACTTGAGTTCTGTCCAACAGGTGTGGTCGAAGTTGAATTCTACAGGGATGAGTCCTGTAGTACCGTCTTTGTAAGTGTAGGAGACGACGTAGCCTGGGTCTCCCTTCTCAGTTTGCCAAAATGCTCCTTTGAGGTATTGTTTGGGGACGTTGCGTTCCCCTCTTCTGTCAATGTGATACGGTCGGAATGGGATCCAGAGATCTCGGGTTGTTACTGCTGTGGAAGCCACGTTGAGGGATCTTGGTCTTAATGTAACATCTACCACGGACGTTGGCCTGACTTAGGCGTCGGTGTAACGTGGGTTCCCTTCTGGGCGGAAGCGGTGATTGTCGGGAGAGTCGGGAAAGACTGTGGGATGCCACTGGTATGCTCTGAGGTGGTCGCGGTAAGTGTACAAAGGAAGATCGAGCGGGACACCTGGAGGGATAGTGGGGACTTTACGAATGTACCTCCACCTAGGATGATCGACGATATAGTAGCACTTGTAAGGTCTTGCGGTTCGGGAGTTGAGATATTCAAAGACAAGATGACATGTGGTACCGGGCAGGTAAGTGACGGTCAGTGTATCCACCATTCACAAGGGAACTGGGGATTAGAGGTCATGGGGATCCCTTCTTGGTCTAAGGGATATGCCGGAGCTAGTTCACTTAAGAGTCGCTGAGACTCTTAGCACTTGTAGACGAGGTAGGAAGTGGTATTTCGAAGAAGACCAAGATGGGGATCTCAGTCTGCAGTACTACGGGTTTAAATACATGTAAGGGAGCTAGTTCTATGTTACGTTCGGCCCTCCAAGACGCGCCACTACGCCACCACGTGACCCAGAAGATTCGTCTCCAGTGCAGTTCGTTGCCTGGAGCCCTGCAAAAGACCCTTTGGACGCTGAAGCGCAGGCAGCCGAAGAAGCTGAGGCTAGGGAACGCCTCTGGAAGTTCCACCAAAGTTGCGCTCTACACCTGCGCGCAGCTATACTGGCCACCCAGTATATGTTCCCACAAGATCCACCTCAAAGACCGGAAGATTAGCGCCGGACAACGTCATTGCCCGTCACGTGACCCTGGCACGTGACCTGGCCTAGACCGCACCAGAAGAATCCAGATGAGCTTGTGCCTGGATTGAAACGTGTGTTATCGATTGTGCCTGGTTTGTGATCCGTTACTGTATTTGTCTTGATTTTCCCGTACCTCGTCCCTGTGGCTTGATGCGCCCATGAACTGTATGTTTCAGCCACCATCAGTGGCGTTGGACATGTGTTTTCCGCAGTTCCGCAGTTTCCGCAGTATTCCTAAGACCGTTGTATTAGGGTTTCAGCTGAGTTCCAATAGCTCCCCTCACAAGTATAAGTAGCACGTAGAAGCGACCTTAGACGGTAGCTTTGACTTCTTGTATCTTCCGTACAACCTAGTCCGAGTAGTCCCCAGTCCCCCTCTGCTCTCAATCCACTCCCTCTCCTCTCTGCCCTACGTGCCTTCGGAGTTAGTCCAGCATCACAGTGGCGTCCGTACCCTACACAGACCTCGGAGTTAGCCCCTCTGCTATAGCGGTGTATCCCCCTTCCCTTCCCACACGTGACAGATTGATTGAGCGTGCCAGCTCAGCGTATACGAGTGAAGTCATTCATTTCTTCTACCTCTTTGTTGCTATCCGAGTCCTGCAGATCGTCCGTTTCGGACTTATTCTCGACAGACAAGAACGACAGCAAACGCTAGCTCAAGCGACAGAACAAGAGCGGGTCAACAAGGTCGTTAGGAACCCCTGAAGACCAGTCGAGTGCGATCTCCTGAAGTGCGCCCTACGGAGCGTAACATTCTAGCTCCGCTCGAACTTGTACGTAGCCAATAGCGTAAGTAGCGTAATCTACTAATAGAATGCGCAGTTGTCATTGTAATCCAAATCTCATACAACAATAGGAATCATCAGTCAGCATAGTAATCAACGTCACGTACAACAATAGCAAGCATCAGTCATCCAAACACGAGGCAACATGATCCGAAGTCCATGACGCATTACTGCTGACATACCGAGTCATCGCGGATACGTCAGAGTCCACAACCGGGCCGGGCAGTCCGAGACGAGATGTAACACGAACAACTGAAGAAAGGTTACATCCGACCATCAAAATCCCCCTACGCGTCGTCATTCTTTTTCATCAAGAAGAAGGATGGAAACTCCGACCGGTACAGGACTATAGGAAGATCAACGCTGTCACCATTCGCAATCAATACCCCCTACCCCTCATATCGGACCTGATCACAGACTTAAGTCAAGCACACACCTACACAAAACTTGGACGTCCGCTGGGGTATAACTACGTCCGCATCAAAGAGGGCGATGAACACAAAGCCGCCTTCAAGACACGGTACGGTCTCTTCGAACCCACGGTTATGTACTTCGGACTCACCAATTCACCGGCCACGTTCCAAACAATGATGAATACTATCTACCGAGACACCATCATCAAGCACGAGCAAAAGGGAACCATCATATGGGTATACATGGACGACATCGGCATCGCGACTAGGGACCCAGCGGGACAAAAAGAGCACAAAGAAGCAGTAAACAACGTACTTCAAGTTGCCATGGAACACGACCTATACTTCAAACTTGAGAAATGCCTTTTCAACAAGCCGCAAATGGATTACCTGGGGGTAATCCTTGAAAAGGGGGTAACACGCATGGACCCAGTAAAAATTTCAGGTATCAAGGACTGGCCAACTCCCATGAAGGTTCGTGACGTACGCTCCTTCTTAGGCTTCTGCAATTTTTACCGACTCTTCATTCACGGCTTTGCCACACACGCCAAACCGCTCAACAAACTCACAAGAAAGGATGCGGAATGGAAATGGACGGATGAAGAAGATAAAGCCTTCCGGAAACTCAAGACCCTAGTCACCGAAGAACCCGTACTCGCCCATCCAAAACTCGACGACCCATTTGAGCTTGAAGTAGACGCCTCGGGATTCGCGACAGGTGCGGTCCTAATTCAAAGAAAAGAGGACGGCAAGTGACACCCAATCGGCTACTACTCGGCCACACTCAATGAAGCAGAACGCAACTACGATATATATGACTTGGAACTCCTTGCAATTGTCAAAGCACTTAGGCATTGGAGACCACTACTGGCGGGATCACCACACAAGATCAAGATCTACTCCGATCACATGAACCTCCAGTACTGGAAATTACCACAGAAAATAAGCTGAAGAGTTGCCAGGGAAGTACTCGAACTCATGGAATACAACTTCGAAATTCACGACATCCCAGGAAAGAAAAAAGGTCGAGCCGACGCATTATCAAGACAACCAGACTACGATCAGGGAGAACAAGACAATGAAAACGTGGTAGTACTACCCGAAGACATATTCGTGAGGACAACGACGGTACAGGCGACATAAGACCCAAAGCAAACGGAGATCATCCTATGATATTGGGTAGACCCCCAGCAACTCAAATTCGTCAACGGAGCATGGTTACCGACAAGGAAGTACGTGATTACTGGGTCACTTGACGAAAAATGGAAACTTATTGAAGCACACCACGACCCACCAGTACACGGACACCCTGGAATCGTACGAACCATGAGACTGGTGGAGAGGAGATACTGGTGGCCGGAATTGAAACTGGATGTCCGAAAACTATGTACAAGGATGTGCTGAATGTCAGCGACACAAGTAAACACACGCCCCACCAAAGCCCCCCTAATGCCCATCACACCTAAAAGAGACGCACTCCCGTTCAAAACCATAGCCCTCGACTTCATCACGAAACTACCGACGTCGCAAGGGTTCGACCCATCCTGACCATAACAGACCACGATGTAGCAAAGCCTCGGGTTTATCCCATGTAATGAGGAGATCACAGCCGAAGAAACTGCTGGACTCTACGCCGCTATGTCTTCAACGATTCGGACTGCCATCAAAGATCATCAGCGATCGAGATCCCAGATTCGCGTCAAAATTTACCGAGAACTGTGCCGAATCCTCGGGATCCAACAGAACATCTCAACGCTTATCACCCACGAACAG
>JAKELG010000694.1:0-15655 GCA_021527035.1 Lactarius vividus
CTTCCCTGTATATCAAAGTTCACGGCGCTCCGGTCTCAGCTGACTCCCACATGACCCCGCGCAATCGCCACGTTTCCCACTATGGTTCCGCCTTTGTTCTGCTTTTACTCAGGACTCCACATATTGCGCCATATGTTTGTTACGAACAAACATCCTGTACTAGTATATAAGTCACACGATACCTAGCTTGTACGGTAGACTTGACTTCTTGTGTAAAACCACATCGTTGTCAATCCACGAACGACTTTAGCTCGCTGTTTCGCTTGAGCACGACTTTGGTTCGCCTTTGCGCTTGAACCCCAGAACCCCCAACTACCACTTACGTGTCTGAGGAGACCGTGTAGTGCTTATTCATCATCGAACTTAGCCCTAACCGGCTAGCTCACGTCCCGTTACCTCGGCCTGATCGACTTAGTGACGTGCACACCGCACATAACGTTCCTGTGGTAACGTTACAAATAACACATTGCGCAGATTGTCTGGTGACTCAACTCGGGAAGTGGGAATCACATCAGGAAGTGAGAATCACACAAGGAATCATGTTGGGAAGGTGAGAATCATGTTGGGAAGTGAGAATCATGTTGGGAAGTAGGAAGACTGTGAGTCCAGAGTCGCAAATACATGGGCCTGAGCCATGTGGCACTGGAAAGCAGAGACGGGGACTTGGGCCCATGGGAGACGCATGGGAAAATTGAAGCCTGGGATGTGAGCCCTACTGTAATGCTACCACAGCGTTAGTCCGACTTGGACTCGTGCAAAGGCGTTCACGACTTAGCGGGTTTCGCAGTAATGCAGATAGGTGCGAAGGATCCCTTGGTAAACAACTAAGGCAGTCCAGAAAGCTCAGAGGGTCAGGACCAAGGCAATGAATACTAGTTGACGTGAAATGACGAAAGCCTTAGACTCGAAGGTCAAGGAAAGTATCTAAGTCGAGACACGAAGGTCCAAAGAGAGGAGAGGGAAAGTGGTATTTGTGAAGAAGACCAAGATGGTGTGTCTTGGTCTTCTGAGCCCACTATTTATACATGTAAGAGGTAGCTTTAAAGCTCCTCTGCAAATCCGATAACCCGTAGCGTAAGTAGCTCGAACCCTACTATCGCTATCCTAGTAATGAGTCATGCTAGCTATCACATGCTAACACGACATGTGGTGACTAAGTCCATGACTAATTCCTACTTACTATCGTAGTCATATCCGTATAGTAAGAGTCCACTTCACATCCATACCATATATTCGTCTGTCAAAGTCCCGATCGTGACATCACCCCCTTTTCAGCCGCGGCGCCCACGACGCCGGCGAAGGCGAGGACCCGTCATCCAACCCGCCTGTATCTCCTCGATCCGTCCTAGTGCGTCAGCCATCTCCAGCTGGAACTTACTGTGTCCCAGTTCCGCCTTGACTCCACCGAGCGTGGCGGCAAGCTGGTGGAGCCGCTGCTCCATCCTCTCAGCCTCGTACGCATAGGCTCGGTAGCGATGGACCTCCGCCTTCAGGCTCACGTCGTGGAGCTCGCTGATCGCGCGATCAAGGCGAGGGCGGTCGTAGTATCCGCCAGCGAAGAGGCTCATGTCCTCCTGTGGGTACTGCTCCTTCCCCGTGGCTTTGACGTGAGGCTTGGCGTAGAGGGGCTGCGAGTAGACCTTCTCGCTGTCCTCCACCAGGCCGAGCACGATGGGGTCGGAGCCCATGATGACTTGGACGTACGCGGCCTAGCGCGTCTGTCCTTGTCCGTCGTTGATGGGGTAATGGATGAAATCCTCCCCGCGGTTGTATCGGTACCCATGAGGTGGCGGCCCCAGGGTGGAATGTCGTAATTGGAATAGAGGGAAGGGAGGGGGTGCGTCGGCCCGCATGCCGCCTCGGTACAAGGGGCACCCACGAGTGTCGCAGGCGTAAGGAGTTTCGGCGGGGTCGTCAGTATCCGTGGCGGTGGAGATGAGGGGGTGCTCAGCTGGATAGGTGTCCGCTAAGCTTCCTCAGACTTGTTCGAGGATAGTCTCCTCACCTCCTGCCACTCTTTCCTCTCCCGCGTCCACTCTCGTCACCTCCGAAGGGCTTCTCGCCGTCGTTTGGCCGCCTTCCTCAGCTGCTCCCTCTGCCAATCCTCCGCCACTTGCCTCCACCGTTGCTCCTTCCACCGCTCCCAGTCTACTGTCGCTTGCGTCTTGGACCTCTTCTTCGGTTCGGTACTCGACTTGTACTTGGAGAGGTCGAGGTGAGGGAGGCGCAGACTCTGGGAGAGCTGCGTGAAGCCAATCAACTTTGGTCGTCGTGAAAGGGACTTCGTTAATACATTGTCTGTCTTGTGAGAGGATCCACCAAGTGGTGGGGTTGCTGGTTCCGTCGGCGTAGCTGGCCAGGATGGTGGATTGGAGTGCGTCGGTGAGTTCTTGATAGGTGATGGGGCCCGTGTTGCGGGCAACTCGAGCGATGGCCTCGGCAGCAGAGGGAATGGACATGGTTGATATAATGGAGTGGAGGAAGCCAGATTGAAGCGGATGAAAGGATGATGGGGTTTGTCGCCGGGTCTGCGCTGTTCTTAAGCGATGTTCATGTCGGGGATTCAACGATTGATACTCAGCTATGGCCTCGTCTGCGAATACGTCATCCTTATCGATCCACTGATTCTCCAAGTCGGGATACCCCTTCCATTTGATCAGATATTGTAGGCACTTTCTTCTGCTGAAGAGCCGATGGTCTAGGATCTTCTCGACTTCGTATTCCTCTTCTCCTTCTACTAAATCGGGTGCTGGGCGCTGGAAATTTTCTCCGTGCATGAGCGTTTCGCGATAGGGCATAAGAAGATCGATGTGGAATACAGGGTGGATGCTCCACTGTGTGGGAAGTTCCAATTGATAGTTTACCGGCGATAGAATTCGCGTGATTTTGAAGGGTCCATGTCTTCTAGCCGCCAGCTTGGGGGTTGGCTGATTGGTCCTCAGATGGCGTCCTTCCAGCCATACGTAATCTCCGAGTCAGAATTTCGGGGTGGTTCGGTGTTTGACCCACATGAGTTGCGCCTTTTTGATGAGCTTGTGGGCTTCTTTTCGGGCTTCTCGGAATTGTTCCAACCTCGTGGTGACCTGTGGGATTGGAGAGGGTTTATCAAGCCAATCAGCGCGTGGGTCGTACCCCATGAGGAGCGAGAATGGGGACTTCCTTGTTGCCTCGTGGGGCCAGTTATTGTGCGCGAATTCTGCTATTGGCAGAAACGCCGCCCAGTTGTCCTGTCGTTCATTGGCCCAGAACTGGAGATATTGTTCTAGCCATTGGTTTGTCCTTTCCGATTGTCCATCCGTTCGGGGGTGGTACGCCGTAGAGATGTTCTGTTTGATCTCTAGTATTTTGCAGAGCTCCCTTGTAAATTTTGACGCGAAGCGAGGGTCTCTGTCACTGATGATCTTTGAGGGGAGTCCGAATCGTTTGAAGACATGGGTCGCATAAAGTCCCGCGGTTTCTTCGGCCGAGATCTCTTCGTTGCAAGGTATGAATATGGACGCCTTGGTGCAGTCGTGATCTGTCACAGTAAGGATGGAGTCGTAACCCTGCGACATGGGGAGCTTAGTGATGAAGTCGAGGGCTATGGTCTCGAATGGTAACGCATCTTCTTTAGGGGTTATGGGCGACAATGGGGCTTTTGTTGGGTGCGTATTGACTTTGTGTCTCTGACATTTGGCGCATCCCTGGACGTAGTTTCTCACGTCTGATTTCAATTCCGGCCACCAGTACCGGCGTTCCACCAGTCGTGTGGTTTTTGTGATTCCGGGATGTCCGTGTACCGGTGGGTCGTGATGGGCGGATATGAGTTCTTGTTTTTCGTCCAGCGATCCCATAATAACATACTTCCCTTGCCGGTACCACGCTCCGTCGATATGCTTTAGTTGGTGTGGGTCCACCCAGTAGCGGAGGGTGATTTTGGTTTGTGGTGGTTGTTGGGCGGCTTGTACGGTTGTGACCCTTGCGAATATGTCGTCTGGTAGAACTACGACATTTTCATTGTCTCTTTCCCCTTGATCATAGTCTGGTCTCCATGACAGGGCGTCAGCTCTGCCGTTGTTCTTTCCTGGGATGTGGTGAATTTCGAAGTTATATTCCATCAATTCGAGTACTTCCCGGGCTACTCTCCGGCTTATCTTCTGCGGGAGTTTCCAGTACTGGAGATTCATGTGGTCCGAGTGGATTTTGATTTTGTGTGGGGATCCGGCTAGTAGCGGTCTCCAGTGCCTAAGTGCCTTGACAATGGCGAGGAGTTCCAGGTCATAGATGTCGTAGTTTCTCTCGGCTTCGTTCAGGGTGGCTGAGTAATACCCGAGGGGGTGCTTTTTGCCGTCTTCTTTCCTTTGAAGTAGTACCGCTCCTGTCGCGAATCCTGACGCGTCCACCTCCAGTTCAAATGGGTCATCCAGCTTTGGGTGAGCGAGCACTGGTTCTTCTGTTACCAAGGACTTGAGTTTCCTGAAGGCTTCGTCTTCTTCGTCCGTCCATCTCCATTCCGTGTCCTTCCTCGTGAGTTTATTGAGAGGTTTGGCGTGTGTGGCGAATCTGCGAATGAAGAGTCGGTAAAAATTGCAGAAGCCTAGGAAGGAACGTACGTCACGGACCTTCGTTGGCGTGGGCCAGTCTTTGATGCCTGAAATTTTTACCGGGTCCATGCGTGTTACCCCCTTTTCAAGGATTACCCCCAGGTAATCCATTCGCGGTTTATTGAAGAGGCACTTCTCGAGTTTGAAGTACAAGTCGTGTTCCATGGCGACTTGAAGTACATTGCTTACGGCTTCTTCATGTTCTTTTTGTCTCGCTGGGTCCCTTGTAGCTATGCCAATGTCGTCCATGTAGACTCGTATGATGGTGCCTCGTTGTTCGTGTTTCGCGATAGTGTCTCGGTATATGGTGTTCATCATAGTTTGGAAAGTTGCCGGCGAATTGGTGAGTTTGAAATACATGACCGTGGGTTCGAAGAGTCTGTACCGTGTTTTAAACGCTGCTTTATGTTCGTCTCCTTCCCTTATCCTTACATTATTGTACCCCCATCGGACGTCTAGTTTGGTGTAGGTGTGTGCTCAACTGAGATCCGTAATGAGGTCGGAGATGAGAGGAAGAGGGTATTGATTGCGGATGGTGACTGCGTTGATCTTTCGGTAGTCTTGTACCGGTCGTAGTTTCCCATCCTTCTTCTTGATGAAGAAGAAGGATGAAGCGTAGGGAGATTTGGAGGGACATATGTACCCTTTTTTGAGTTGTTCGTCCAGGAATTCCTTGAGCTTGCCATCTTCTTCTTGTGTCATAGGGTAGACTTTGCAGTCAATCGCCAATGGTGTTCCTTCCTTGAACTCGATCGCGTGATCCCATGGTCGAGAAGGGGGGAATCTGTTGGATGCTTCCTCATTGAAGATCTTTGCAAACTGTGCGTAAGCTGGAGGGAGTTCTACTTTATCATGGAACTGCTTAGCTTCGATAGCCAGTTCCGTTGCAGTGGTACGTAGGTGATTTTCCTCTTCTAGTTCTTCAACGATGTCTCCTTTTTCTTCTTCTGTGATCGTAGTTCCTATGATGTGGTGTTCTTTGCTAGGATTGATTGATCGGATGACTATTGGTAGCATTTTCTTGTGTATCGTGGCGTATCTCCAGTTAATTGTTGGTTCGTAAACGGCCAGCCAGGGGTATCCGAGTACCAGGTCTTCATTCCCTAAGTCAGTGACTAAAAAGCGCATTTTTTGTCGTCGCTGATTAGTTTGAACGTCGAGATCTACGAAGTGAGTGATACTGCCCACTTTGTTTTCCGTGTTATCTATATTCCATATTTTCCTCGGGCATTCAAGCGTTTGCAATCCGAGGCCCATTCTTTTAGCGAATGAGGGACATATGAAGTTGTCTGTTGCTCCCGAGTCTACCAATGTTTTAATGTCGGCCATAGCGTAATTCGTGCAGATCGAGACTGGAATTCGAAGAGATCGATAGCGAGTCATGATTACAGAATTACAATTGACTGCCCTCACCCAGGCCGATGGGTTCAGGCGTTCTGAAAACCCTCTTTTCCCCACATCTCTTGGAGGATGAGGTCCTTTACATCATCTGTTTCCCCTGCTACTCCAGCCAACCAATCCTTTGCCCGTTGCTGCGGGGGTGCCATACTGGTTGTTCGGACTTGTGCTGGTTCTTCTTGCGCGTAATAGTCGGTTTCAGTCATCCGACTAGTGGTCGCTTGCTTGCGTGGCTGTGGGCAGTTTCGTGAGAAGTGTCCCGTCTGGTTACAGTTGTAGCAGACTACTGTCCTCATATCTCGAGGTGGAGGTCCTCCTCCTCGTCCATATCCTCCTCGTTGCGGCCTTGGGATGAAGGGCCTATTTGCGTCTCCTACTTCTGCCACCCTTGCGCGTGTCCTATCTGCTGATGTGTCCATTGCGTTCGGATCGAATCTGGGTGGTGGTGGTCCTCGTGGTGGGCCCCAATTGGGGGGTTGTGGCCTCCAGTGGGGTTGTGCGGATGAAGGGGGTGTCTTGCTTTTGAAGTTGTCGAGACGTGCTTTCATATGGATATATTGTTTTTGTCGACGTAGGGCGCATCTTTTCCAATCTTCGAAAGTATGGGGTTCATCTAGCTCATACACCTTCATGAAGAGAGCTCGTGGTAGTCCCGCCATAAATCGATCAATGGTTTGTCGATCGTTCAAGTTGTAGTGAGCTTTCCTTGCTAGACGTTCGAATTGAACCACATACGCGTCAATGTCTTCTCCTGTTATTTTAATTCCCTTCTGGAGTTCGGCTTGGGCTTGTTCTTCCTCCAAAATATTGGAGAATCGTTTTGCGAACTCGGTGGTGATGTGATTCCACAGGGTCTGGGAGTATTGACTTACTCCTCTCCGTACTTCTCGGTTTAACCATTCAAGCATGGTCAGCGTCCATTCGCTGACGTTGACTCCTTTGACATATCCTAGGAAGAGGAGTGATCTTCGGTATTCATTTTGCATGATGGGGGCGTCCAGATTCATCCCCCAATATACGTGCCATTGCGTCAGGAAGGCCTCATATTTAGTACGGTCTCTGTCATATACTGTCGGAGGTTCACCTGAAAGTCTGTCTGATCCGTGTCCTCCGCCTCCTCCTATTCCGGGAGGGGGTCCTCCTCCTGGTGGTCCCGGTGGTCCTTCTCCTCCTGGTGGTCGTCCTCCTCCTGGGAATCCTCCACCCGTGGGTCCTTGGCCTGGAAATCCTCCGGGGAGTCCTCCAGGCGGTGGTGGCGGTCCTGTCGGTGGATCTGGTTGGTCCGGGCCTATTGCTCTGAACAGGGCCGCGTCATCTGCCATCATTCTGTGACCTGTGGAGGGGTTTATGGGATTAAGGATTGCTTCTGCTTCTTCTCTAATGCGTCGTACTTCTTCTGTGGCTTGGATTTCTGTGACGGTGGCCATGGGACTTCTGATGTGAATCTCTTCTGGGACCGTGATGTATAAGGACTCAGCTATGTGTGCTAGTAGGCTTGAGTCGTCTCCTGTTCCCAGTCTTATTTCGCTCTCCGTTGCAGTGTGTTCTTCTGCTGGTTCTTCGTGGCTTGATTCCGAAGGTGCCTGTTCCCTTGGCTGTTCTTCTTCGCTTTCATCCTTGCTGCTACTGTCTCCGTTGAGTGATCCCCAGTCGTCTCCGTGAAGTTCTCTTGAGTCGATGTCACAACAGTAGTGTCTTCCTGCCGGTCTGACGATGTCCCACCGATTATCTATTGGGTTCCACGTAATCTCCGTCCAGCAGAAGTTAGAGTAGTTAAACTCAACTGGTCGGTACCTGATAGCTTCTCCTGGAAAGTCGACGAAGTACCCGGTGTCTCCTCTATATTCTCTCCACCTAGCTGCACCTAGAAATCGTTGCGGTACTGATCTTTCTCCTCTTGTTTCGAGGGTGTAGGTTCTGAAGTTTCTCCACTGGTCTCTTGTGGTGAATGCCACAGTTGGGGGATCTTGGTCTTAATGTAATGCTACCACGGCGTTAGTCCGACTTGGACTCGTGCAAAGGTGTTCACGACTTAGCGGGTTTCACGGTAATGCAGATAGGTGCGAAGGATCCCTTGGTAAACAACTAAGGCGGTCCAGAAAGCTTGGAGGGTCAGGACCAAGGCAATGAATACTAGTTGACACGAAATGACGAAAGCCTTAGACTCGAAGGTCAAGGAAAGTATCTAAGTCGAGACACGAAGGTCCGAAGAGAGGAGAGGGAAAGTGGTATTTGTGAAGAAGACCAAGATGGCGTGTCTTGGTCTTCTGAGCCCACTATTTATACATGTAAGAGGTAGCTTTAAAGCTCCTCTGCAAATCCGATAACCCGTAGCGTAAGTAGCTCGAACCCTACTATCGCTATCCTAGTAATGAGTCATGCTAGCTATCACATGCTAACACGACATGTGGTGACTAAGTCCATGACTAATTCCTACTTACTATCGTAGTCATATCCGTATAGTAAGAGTCCACTTCACATCCGTACCGTATATTCATCCGTCAAAGTCCCAATCGTGACACCTACCAGGCCGCTCTCAGCAGTGTTGTACAGGTCAGGCTGACGCCGGGTCACAAGGGTCAAGGTAACCGGGTCATGCAAACCTGACTGACCTTTGATGGGTCAGTCAGATGGAGCGTGAGAAAAGATAAGATAAGATCTTTTGATCGGCAGCACGAGGTAACTGCGAGGACCACATGCTTCTCCCTCATGCTTGTCAAAGCATGGTGATCCCAATGTCAGAAACTTCTTACCTTCACCCCCATCACTCCCAATGAGCCACTGGTCATGGGAACACTTCGTTACAGATGGAACTCTCTACAAAAATAACCACTCAAATAAGAACGCCTGGTGTAAACAGTGTCTTGCTCACCATGTCGACATGATTCGAGGCGCAGACATTGTCGCAGTGGCTACTACTGGAATGGGTCAAACTCGAACAACTGAAGAGGTAGAGGCACAAGGTAAGTATATCATAGACTTCCCCTATTATGCTCGCAAACTGAGATTTGGCTACTTGTAGCCCAAATTAGTTGCCCGCCGATGGCAGGGAAGCCAAAGCAGTGCATGGTACCGCACCTAAGCAAGTGTATATACGTCGATCCGTCAGTAAGAGCTGTTGCCCTGGGCCAGGCTTCGAATACTCCCACAACCACTGGGCAATTTGCCATCCTCCAACATCTGTCACAACCTCCCGGGCCAAGTCTTCTATCAACTAGTATGTGGCCTTCTGGCCCCTCTTGTGCATCCTCTCGCGCACCTTCTCCACTTCCAAGTCCTCTCCTTCTGTCTGTATCTCTACCCTCAGAACCACTGACAAAACGCAAGCACATGTGGAGTTCTTATGAAGACTCTCCACTTTCAAGTGCTAGCACCGGGAAGACAACACCATGGACTTCGACTTTACAGTCAGAATTCGGTGAAGACATGTGCAAGCTCCTCATTGCGATCTGCGCCCCATGGAACGCCACAAATAACCCACAGATGTGCCTGTTCATGCAGAAATGGTTGCTGGGAGCTGTGGTCCCCGATCGTCGAACCTTATCGGGCCCTATCCTTGACCAAGAGGCTGCAAAAGTTGAAGACAAGTTAAAGGAAAAACTCAAGGGCAAACTAGCGACATTCACAACTGATGGGTGGAAGAATAAGGCAAAACAATCAATTGTGGCCTCAATGGTGTCCATTGCATCAGAGGTGAGCACAACTCATTTGGTGCGGGCTATATGGCCTAGTACATTCTGTACTCATTCCGATTTACATTAGCCTTACTTAATGTGCATGCATGATGTTTCTTCGGACGCAAAAAGTGGTGATTCTCTTTTGAAGTTGGTCACCGAAGACCTCCAATGAATTGAAGATACATACAATGTCTCCATCATTGGAGTCTGCACAGATAATGGAGGCGATGCACGGAAGATGTTACAATTTTCCTTCCTTTTCTCTTGGACGCTTCCGTTCCTTGCTTCTCCGTCCTACACCCCATCTCGTTACGCCCATAACTCCTTACGCGCCCAGCCATTTCTGATGATCCTTTCGCCGCACGATACGTCTTTACGCCCCCTTCCTTGTATATCAAAGTTCACGGCGCTCCGGGCTCAGCTGACTCGCACATGACCCCACGCAATCACCATGCTTCCCATTGTAGTTACGCCTTTGTTCTGTTTTTACTCAGAACCCTGATATTGCGCCATATGTTTGTTACGTACAAACATCCTGTACTAGTATATAAGTCACACGCTACCTAGCTTGTACGGTAGACTTGACTTCTTGTGTAATACCACATCGCTGTCAAATCCATGAACGACTATATGCTCGCTGTTTCGCTTGAGCACGACTTTGGTTCACCTTTGCGTTTGAACCCCAGAACTCTCGACTACCATCTGCGTGTCTGAGGAGACCATGTGGTGCTTATTCATCACCGAACTTGGTCCTAACCGACCAGCTCACATCCCGTTACCTCGGCTTGAGTGACTTAGTGACGCGCATGTTGCACATAACGTTCCTGTGGTAACGTTACATTAAGTCAAGTCTCAACGCAACCCTGGCGACTAGTAGGAGTTGCACGAAATTCCAACCGCAGTACATCAATCGGTATTCAACCGACGAACTCTCCAGCCACGAAAAGGGCGCAGTAATCTGGGAAGAAATTCATAACCAAGAGGGGTATTTCATCTTTGACGCCAAGAACCAAGAATACCACCAAGTCCACTACTTTGACGACCTTTGACTTTGGGCCTACATCGACTACGACCCAAAACAAGGAAGGTGGTACGCTTACAAAACTGTCCCTCCACAATTCGGCGCAGGACCCCTCGGGTCAACCAACATCACAGGAATTAACATCGACCCAGACGAATCAACCACCCTCACTCCCGTACAGCCAGCGATGGCCACCAACACTCAGGTCGCCACCAGCCTTACTACCGCGGGAACCTCCGGCCTGAGCAGTGGAGGACCACATGCTACAGGAAGTCGATCGGCTGCTCAGACGGGCGGAGCGACTCATAGCTCTAGCGCCCAGCCGACGACGGGGCCAAGCAGTGGCCCAACTGCTGGACCTGGTGGAGGCATACATGGTAGCGGTGGAGGCCCACCGGGCGGCGGTGCCCCTGGTGGCGGCGGAGGTGGTCCGGGTGGCGGAGCCCCCGGCGGAGGAGCCCCCGGAGGAGGTGCGCTCCCCGTGGGCCCAGCCAGGGCAATACCTGCACCAGGAGGGGGCAAACTTGGGGGCAACCCACCACCCATCTTCGATGGAAATCGAGAGGAGAGCCGAAACTTTCTTCGATCCTTTCGAATTTATCGAGGAATGAACCCAACTGTGGACCAGCTCACAGTACCCTATTCACGAGCCATGACCTTCCTCTCCTATATGAGGGAACATCTGGTGGACGATTGGGTAGATGAGCAAACCGCGTGGCTAGACACCCAGATAGCAGGAGGAGTACTGCACAACGAAGAGAACCTATGGAACACGGTCCTTGACCGGTTCACGAACGCCTACACCGACACCACTGAACGAACCAGAGCGCGCCAAGACATCGATAAGTTGAAGATGATTGGCGAAGACATCGACACGTACATCGCGAAGTTCCAAAACCTCACGACAAAAGCCGGCTATAATCCAGACGAAGCCAACGTCATCGAAAAATTCCAAGCGGGACTCCCCGACAACCTCGTAATTAATGCCATACGCTTCCAACACCCAGTTACATGGGACCAATGGAAGGCAGCGGCAAGACTTCAGCAAGCTGAATACCTTATGCTGAAGCCTCATCTTACGCGCAACCGACAAAATGAAAAACGAGGAGGTCACACCCGAGACCAGTGGGTCCAAGCCCTTAACAAGGTGCGTGACCCAAACGCCATGGATATTAGCCGCACTAGAGCCCGCGCTACCCTCACAGACGCTGAGAAGCAAAGGATGGTCACAGAGGGGAGATGTTTCCGATGTGGAGAGAAGGGTCATGTGTCGCGTAATTGCCCACAAAAAGGCACTCGCGCTGCTCAGACCACAAGCGATGGAGGAGCGCCTCCTCCCGTCCCCACTGCCTCCGCAGTATCGCCTCCCCCCCTCGTTACTCGAGTCGCCATATCAGCAAACCGCGTACTGTCGAATGACGAAGCGGCTGACGCTCAGATCGCAGCGCTGGCCGCTCAACCAAAAGAAGTGCGGGACCTCTTGGTGGAGAAGCTTTTTGGAGGAAAGGATTTTCCGAACGCCTAAACCCGTCGGCCTGGGCAAAGGCGTTACACGTGTATTATAGCAGATATTGATCCATGCGAATCCCAGTCCTTTTCAAATCTGTGAACGCAATGGCCGAACAACAGGTCCTATTGGACTCTGGAGCAACTGACAACTTTATTTGTGCGGAATTGCTCAAACGAACGCATCTCGGAACCCGACCCGTCTCTGCTCCCATCACCATATGGAACGTTGACGGAACTTATAACCAAGACGGTGCAATAACCCAGTACACCGACCTAGCGGTGCGGACGGGTGAGCGCACGAAGACGCTTCGTTTCCTGGTAACCAACCTAGGAAAGGACGAAGCGATCCTGGGCTATCCCTGGTTCTCGGCCTTCGAGCCTGAGATAGAATGGAGGAATGCCACGCTAAACGAAAACTTCCAACCGGTTGTAATCTCCAGCCTGAACCTTCAGAACGATGCTATGCCATTAGAGGCCGCCATTAGGGCCCTACAGGCATATGAGCTCGATGAGGAGGCATGGGAGCAGGTTGTGAACGAAGAATTGGAGCCGAATGTCACCTTCCTGCTGAAAAACGACCACCGCATCAGAACTCGCCCAGCAGGAAGCGGCTAAGAAACAGACCCGAACATTCGAGGAAATGGTTCCTCCAGAATATTGGTCACATCGTAAGGTGTTCAGTGAAGAAGCATCTCACCGATTTCCCCCAGTCCCGTATATGGGACCACGCCATCGAATTGCTCCCCGACGCGCCCACCGCGCTCGATTGCAAGGTGTATCCACTCACTGCAAATGAAGGAGAGGCACTTACTGGCCTTCCTGAACGAACAACTTGAGAAGGGGTACATTGCACCTTCAAAATCCGCCTACGCGTCACCCTTCTTCTTTATCAAAAAGAAGGACGGAAAGTTGCGCCTGGTACAGGACTACCGACGCCTTAACGAACTCACTATAAAGAACCACTACCCCCTTCCACTTATCCCCGAACTCGTCGATCACATCCGAGTCAGCCCAGCTATACTCAAAACTAGACATCCGAATGGGGGTACAATAATGTTCGCATTCAGGAAGGAGATGAGTGGAAAGCGGCTGTTCAAAACCAACCAGGGTCTGTTTGAACCACGCGTCATGTTCTTCGGCCTCACCAATTCCCCATCCACCTTCCAAACAATGATGGACACCATCTTCCGCGACCTTATCCTAACGAACGAAGTCGTTGTCTATATGGATGATATCCTCGTCGCCACTACAGACGACAAACACCATCATCGAAAGGTCCTCCACGAAGTACTACGACTTTGCGAAGAACACGATCTCTACGTAAAACCGGAGAAATGCGAGTTCGAGGTCTATGAAACGGAGTATTTAGGCCTCATCATTGGTCACGGGCGGTTACGGATGGACCCTGTTAAGGTTCGAGGAATCCGGGAATGGCAACCCCCAAAAAACCTCAAGGGAGGTCCGCGCCTTCTTAGGATTCTGCAACTTCTACCTGAAGATTCATATGAGGATTCTCCCAACTTGCCCGACCTCTTCACGACCTAACAAAGAAGGAGACCCAATGGCACTGGGGTGACATACAGCAGAATGCCTTTGAAGATATCAAAAGACGCATATGCAAAGAACCAGTACTCTTATTCCCGGACCTTACCAAACCATTCGAATTGGAGGTTGACGCATCAAATGTTCGCGGTCGGAGCAGTGCTGAACCAGCTAGGCACCGACAAAAAGTTCCACCCGGTAGCATTCCACTCCGAATCGTTTACGGAGACGGAACGAAACTACGACATTTACGACCGAGAGTTACTGGCCATGGTTAAAGCACTACGAGCAGTGGAGAACATACCTCGTAGGATCTCCTCATAAAGTCATCATCCACACCGACCACGCCAACCTCCAATACTGGAAAGAACCCCGAAAGATCAACCGAAGGATCGCACTGTGAGTTCCTGGAGCTGTCGGAGTACGACTTCATTCTGAGACACGTAGCCGGAACGAAGAACGCGCACGCAGACGCCCTGTCCAGGCGGTCGGACTACGAGTCTGGCGAAGGGGACAACACCAACGTCATCGTCCTACCAGTGGAAAGATTCATTCGAGCCACCCAAATGTCAATATGTGATATGGATATTTGGTCCCGGGTGGCTCAGAACGCTAACAAGGAAGAAGCGGCACGATGGGCCAAACACCACAACCTCAAACAGCATGATGGGCTGTGGTGGAAAGAAGATGCGTTAGTCGTTGTCGGGGACAACGATCTTAAGCGGGGGGTAATTACTCTCTTTCACGATTCTCCAAGCATGGGCCACCCTGGAATCGCCAACACATGCGAACTAGTACGACGCGATTACTGGTGGCCCACTATACGAGAAGACGTTGAAGAGTATGTCAAAGGATGCGCCACATGCCAGACCAACAAGATCAACCCCCACTGACAAAAACCCCACCTATTCCCCATATCCACCGACCCAGAAGCGGAACCGTTTGAAGTTGTTGCCATGGACTTCATTACCAAACTACCCCCATCGCAAGGATTCGACTCCATTCTTACGATTACTGACCACGACTGCTCGAAAGCCGCAATCTTCATACCCTGTCACGAAACTATCACCGCCGAAGGAGTAGCTCGACTATACCTCCAACATGTCTACCCACACTATGGGATACCACGCAGACTCATCACAGACCGAGACCCTGTGATTCACGTCCGCATTCATGAAGGGGTTGTGCAGCACACTTGGGATACGACAAAACATCTCCACCGCATATCACCCCCAAACAGACGGCCAATCGGAACGCACCAACCAGTGGCTGGAGCAATACCTGCGCCATTGGAGCAACGTGCAACAGGACAATTGGGCGGAAGCTCTCCCAGTGGCGCAGTTTGCGCACAACTCGTGGCCAAATGCTACGACGAAACACTCCCCATTCTCACTCATTATGGGATGGGAACCGCGAACCAATTGGGTTCCGAAACCCACCCCCACACCATCAGGTCGACCAACTGCCTAGACGAAATGACCACAAGACGACAGCACGCGCAAGATTGTATCAACACGCGCAGAACCTCATGGCGAAAAGGGGAAGAAGCCGCTTTATCCCCTACGCTGAGGGGGCCCAGGTCTGGCTAGAAGGAACTGAACCTCAAAACCTTCTACCCCACGCGAAACTCGCCCCTAACGTCATGGGCCCTTCCAAATTAAGAAGGCCTTATCAGAAGTGACGTACGAGTTGGAGCTGCCAAGCACGTGGAAGATACACCCAGTGTTCCATGCAAACCTTCTTACACCCTATAAGGAGATGGAACTGCATGGGAAGAACTTCCCGCGTCCCCCCCCTGAACTCGTGGACGGCGAGGAGGAATTTGAAGTGGAGCAGATCATGGATCGCGACTCCATGGACGAGGGCGTAAACTCCAATTCCTAGTCAAGTGGAAGGGCTTCCCCATGAGTGACAGCACATGGGAA
>JAKELG010000695.1:0-15631 GCA_021527035.1 Lactarius vividus
ACTGCGGCAGACAGCCTTGTAGTTCCACACATCACATTACCCCATTCCTGAGTGTTCAGTTATCGCCGCAGCCTCACGCAGTGTGAAATATCACTGTGTATTGGTCTTGCTTGATCTGACTCTCCATCCACCTTCAGCTTGGCGTTTCGTGGCTGTCATAACCTGACGTCTTCAAACCACCACTCTATGTTTCACCCTGCCTCGTTTATTTGCAAACACCTGTGCCCGCCTATGATGTCTCTTTAGGAGGAGACAAGCTCTTTCCCCACCTCAGTTGTCCCCAGAAGCCTCTGCTACCGCATTGCTTCGAGTCTTAGAGGGGCCCCGTGTCACGGTACGAGCTCAGTGGACTCTTATTACGGTACAAGGTTTGAAGTGGACGCTTACTGCATGGTTATGACTACGGTAGTAAGCGTAGATTAGTCATGGACTTACCATCAGTCAGCGGAGTCGTGATAGCATGTGATAGTTATCATGACTCATTACTAGGATAGCGATAGTAGGGTTCGAGCTATTATTGCTAGTAGTTATCGTCTTAGAGAGGAGCTTTAAAGCTGCCTCTATAATATGTATAAATAGTGGAGTGTGAAGACCAAGATACGCCATCTTGGTCTTCTTCATAAATACCACTTTCGATCTCTTCTCTTCGGACCTTCGTGTCTCGACCTATTGCTACCCTTGACCTTCGAGTCTAAGGCTTGTCACCATTTCGCGTCAACAGATATTCGTCGTCCTGGTCTTGACCCTTCGAGCCTTTTGGACTGCCTTGGTTGTCTACCAAGGGATTCTTTGCACCTATTTACGTTATAGCGAAACTTGCTAAGTCGTGAACGCCCTCATACGCGTCCAAGTCGGACTAACGCAGTGGTAGCATTACATTAAGACCAAGATCCCCTAACCGTGGCGTTCACCACAAGAGACCAGTGGAGAAATTTCCGAACCTATACCCTCGAAGCAAGAGGAGAACGATCAGTACCACGACGATTCCTAGGAGCAGCTAGGTGGAGAGAATACAGGGGAGATACCAGTTACTTTGTCGACTTCCCAGGAGAAGCTATCAGATACCGACCAGTTGAGTTTAACTACTCCAACTTCTGCTGGACGGAAATTATGTGGAACCCGATAGACAATCGGTGGGACGTCGTCAGACCAGCAGGAAGACACTACCGTTGCGATATAGACTCAAGATGTAACGATTGGGACTTTCACGGACAGGAGTACAATACAGAAGGCGAGGTGAACTCTTACTATACGGTTATGACTACGATAGTAAGTAGGAATTAGTCATGGACTTGGTCACCACACGTTGTGCTAGCATGTGATAGCTAGCATGACTCATTACTAGGATAGCGATAGTAGGGTTCAAGCTATTTACGCTATAGGATATCAGACTCATAGAGGAGCTTTAAAGCTACCTCTTACATGTATAAATAGTGGACTCAGAAGACCAAGACACGCCATCTTGGTCTTCTTCAGAATACCACTCGTATTCCTCTCTTCGGGTCTTCGTACCTCGACTTGTCGTTTTCCTTGACCTTCGAGTCTAAGGCCTTCACCATTTCACGTCATCAAGTACTCGTAATAGTGGTCTTGACTCTCAGGGCCCTTTGGACCGCCTTAGTCGTATATCAAGGAATCCTTCACACTTATCTGCACTACAGTGAAACTCGCTAAGTCGTGAACACCTTTATATGAGCTCTAGTCAGGCTAACGCCGTGGTAGCGTTACACAAGAGAACTTCATGGAGACGACTGGGGATCACTCGACGGAGACAGCAGTGACGAAAGCGAAGAAGAACAACCAAGGGAACAAGCACCCTCGGAATCAAGCCACGAAGAACCAGCAGAGGAACACACCGCAACGGAAAGCGAAGTATGACCAGGAACCGGAGACGACTCAAGCCTACTAGCCCACATAGCTGAGTCCTTACACATTACGGTCCCAGAAGAAATTCACATCAGAAGCCCCATGGCTACAGTCACAGAAGTCCAGGCCATAGAAGAAGTCCGACGCATCAGAGAAGAAGCTGAAGCTATCCTTAATCCAATAAACCCCTCCACGGGACATAGAATGACGGCAGACGACGCTGCTCTATTCAGAGCAATAGGCCCGGATCAACCGGACCCACCAACGGGACCACCGCCACCACCCGGTGGACTACCAGGAGGATTCCCCAGACAAGGACCCACGGGAGGAGGATTCCCAGGAGGAGGATGGCCCCCCGGAGGAGAAGGACCGCCGGGGCCACCAGGGGGAGGACCCCCGCCCGGACCGAGAGGAGGCGAAGGACACGGATCAGACAGATTATCAGGTGAACCTCCGACAGTATATGACGGAGACCATACTAAATACGAAGCCTTTCTGACACAATGGCACATATACTGGGGGATGAACCTGGACGCCCCCATCATGCAAAACGAATATCGAAGATCACTCCTCTTCCTCAGATACGTCAAAGGAGTCAACGTAAGCGAATGGACGCTAACCATGCTCGAATGGTTGAACCGAGAAATACGGAAAGGAGTAAGCCAATACTCCCAAACCCTGTGGAACCACATTGCCACCGAGTTCGCCAAACGATTTTCCAACATTCTGGAAGAAGAACAAGCCCAAGCCGAACTCCAGAAGGGGATCAAAATGACGGGAGAAGATATCGACGCATATGTAGTTCAGTTTGAACGACTGGCAAGAAAAGCCCACTACAACCTAAATGACCGACAAACCATTGATCGATTCACGGCGGGACTGCCACAAGCCCTGTTCATGAAGGTGTACGAACTGGATGAACCTCACACCTTTGAAGACTGGAAAAGATGTGCCTTACGCCGACAAAAACAATACATCCATATGAAGGCACGCCTCGACAACTTCAAAAGCAAAATGCCCCCTTCATCTGCACAACCCCGCTGGAGGCCACAACCCCCCAACTGGGGTCCACTGCGAGGCCCACCACCAACCAGATTCGACCCGAATGCAATGGACACATCAGCAGACAGAACGCGCGCAAGAGTGGCAGAAGTAGGAGACGCAAATAGGCCCTTCATCCCCAGACCACAAAGAGGAGGGTACGGACGAGGAGGAGGACCTCCACCCCGAGACATGAGGACAGTCATCTGTTATAACTGCAACCAGATGGGACACTTCTCACGAAACTGCCCACAGCTACGCAAGCGAGCAACCACTAGTCGGATGACCGAGACCGACTACTACACGCAAGAAGAACCGGCACAAGCCCGAGCACTTAACACAACACCCCCGCAGCAGAGAGCAAAAGACTGGTTGGCCGGAGTCGCAGGGGAAACGGACGATGTAAAAGACCTCATCCTCCAAGAAATGTGGGGAAAAGAGGGTTTTCAGAACGCCTGAACCCATCGGCCTGGGTGAGGGCAGTTAATTGTAACTCTGTAATCATGACTCGCTACCGTTCGCTCCGAATTCCAGTATCGATTCGTACAAGTTACGCAATGGCCGACATCAAAGCTCTCGTAGACTCAGGAGCAACTGATAACTTTATAAGACCATCCTTCGCGAAAAGAATGGGCCTCGGCCTGCAAGCATTGGAAAGGCCTCGCAAAATATGGAACATAGACAACACCGAGAATAAAGCGGGCAGTATCACCCATTATATCGACCTTGAAGTCCAAACTAACCAAAAATGACAAAAGCTTCACTTCCTGGTCACCGACATCGGCAATGAAGATCTGGTCCTGGGCTATCCCTGGCTCACCACCTACGAACCGACGATCAACTGGAGGTACGCCACGATCCACGAAAAGATGCTTCCCATCGTGATACGAACCATCAATCCCCGCGCGGAGTATCACGTCATCGGTGCCCTCAAAACGAAAGAGAAACAAGAAGTAGTGGAAGAGCTAGCTAGTGAATGCCAACTGCGTACCACGGCTACCGAACTGGCAATCGAAGCTAAGCAATTTCACGAGGCAGTAGAACTTCCAACCGCTTACCAGGACTTTGCAAAGCTCTTCAGCGAAGAAGCTTCCAACCACTTCCCACCATCAAGACCATGGGATCACGCCATCGAGTTCAAAGAACATATGCCACCGGCCATTGATTGCAAAGTCTACCCAATGACCCAAGAGGAAGACGGCAAGCTGAAAGAGTTCTTGGATGAACAATTGAAGAAAGGCTACATATGGCCATCAAAGTCGCCATACGCATCGTCCTTCTTCTTCATCAAAAAGAAAGATGGAAAGCTACGACCCGTACAAGACTACCGAAAGATAAACGCCGTCACTATTTGCAATCAGTACCCGCTGCCACTTATTTCAGACCTCATCACCGATCTCAGCCAAGCCCACACCTACACCAAGTTGGATGTCCGCTGGGGATACAACAATGTACGCATCAAGGAAGGCGACAAACATAAAGCAGCCTTTAAAACGCGGTATGGTCTCTTCGAACCCACAGTCATGTACTTCGGACTCACTAACTCTCCGGCCACGTTCCAAACAATGATGAACGCCATCTATCGAGACACGATCATCAAGCATGAGGCCAAAGGAACAGTCATATGTGTCTACATGGACGATATCGGCATCGCAACAAGAGACCCGGCGGGACAAAAAGAGCATGAGGAGGCCGTTCATGATGAACTACAAGTCGCCCTGGAACACGACCTTTACTTCAAACTTGAAAAATGTCTCTTCAACAAGCCGTGAATGGATTACCTGGGGGTAATCCTTGAAAAGGGGGTAACACACATGGACCCGGTAAAAATTTCTGGCATCAAAGATTGGCCAACACCCATGAAGGTCCCTGACGTCCGCTCCTTCCTAGGCTTTTGCAATTTTTACCGACTCTTCATTCGCGGCTTCGCTACACACGCCAAACCCCTCAACAAACTCACGAAGAAGGACACAGAATGGAAGTGGACGGACGAAGAGGACAAAGCCTTCCAAAGACTCAAGTCTCTGGTCACTGAAGAACCGGTACTCGCACACCCAAAACTCGACGACCCATTCAAACTCGAGGTAGATGCCTCGGGATTTGCAACGGGAGCAGTACTGCTTCAGAAGAAAGAAGACAGCAAACGGCATCCAATAGGCTACTACTCGGCCACACTCAACGAAGCGGAAAGAAACTACGACATATACGACCTGGAACTACTTGCTATTGTCAAAGCACTCCGACACTGGAGACCGCTATTGGCTGGATCACCACACAAGATCAAAATCTACTCCGATCACATGAACCTTCAGTACTGGAAACTACCGCAAAAGATAAGTCGGAGAGTCGCAAGGGAAGTACTCGAGCTCATGGAATACAACTTTGAGATTCACCACATCCCAGGGAAGAAAAACGGACGGGCGGACGCGCTATCCAGACGACCAGACTACAACCAGGGCGAGCAAGACAACGAAAACATAGTGGTACTACCCGAAGACGTCTTCGTATGAACAACAACAGTACAGGCCACTCAGGACCCACCACAGAAGGAAGTGATCTTACGCTACTGGGTAGACCCCCAGCAACTAAAATTCGTCGATGGAGCATGGTACCGACAGGGAAAGTACGTAATCACAGGATCGATTGAAGAAAAACGGAAGCTCATCGCCGCACACCACAACCCACCGGTGCACGGGCACCCTGGAATCGCCCGGACCACGAGACTGGTAGAACGAAGATACTGGTGGCCTGAACTGAAGATGGACGTCCGAAACTATGTACAGGGATGCGCCGAATGTCAACAACACAAAGTCAACACACGCCCCACAAAAGCCCCACTTGTACCCATCACGCCAAAAGAAGACACCCTGCCGTTCGAAACTATCGCTCTCGATTTCATTACTAAACTCCCCACGTCGCAGGGATACGACACCATCTTGACGGTAACTGACCACGACTGCAGTAAAGCCTCAGTCTTCATCCCCTGCAACGAGGAGATTACAGCAGAAGAAACAGCTGGACTCTATGCCACGCACGTCTTCAGGAGATTCGGACTACCGTCAAAAATCATTAGTGACCGAGACCCCCGGTTCGCCTCCAAGTTCATGCAAGAACTATGTCGAATCCTGGAAATCCAGCAGAACATCTCCACCGCACATCACCCTAGAATGGACGGACAATCAGAGCGAACCAATCAATGGTTGGAACAATACCTCCGTTTTTGGACTAACGAGCGGCAAGATAACTGGGCGGATTTCCTGCCCATAGCAGAATTCGCGCACAACAACTGGCCTCACGAGACAACAAGGAAGTCCCTGTTCTCCCTCCTTATGGGCTATGACCCACGCACTGATTGGCTTGATAAGCCCTCCCCAATTCCGCAGATCACCACAAGACTGGAACAGTTTCGAGAAGCACGGAAAGAAGCCCAAGACCTAATCAGAAAGGCGCAACTCATGTGGGTCAAACACCGAGACACCCCTAAGTTTCAGACAGGAGATTACGTCTGGCTGGAAGGATGCCACCTGAGAACCAATCAACCAACGCCTAAGCTCGCGGCAAGACGGCATGGCCCCTTCAAAATCACACAGGTCTTATCTCCGGTCAACTATCGGCTGGAACTTCCCACACAGTGGAGCATCCACCCCGTGTTCCACATTGACCTTCTCATGCCTTATCGCGAGACGCTCATGCATGGAGAAAACTTTCAGCGCCCACCACCGGATTTGGTAGAGGGAGAAGAAGAATACGAGGTCGAGAAGGTCCTAGATCATCGGCATTTCGGCAGGAGGAAGTGCCTTCAGTACCTGATCAAGTGGAAGGGGTACCCCGACTCGGAAAATCAGTGGGTCGATAAGGATGACGTGTTCGCAGATGATGCCTTAGCTGAGTACCAACGATTGAATCCCCGCACGATACGAGACTTAAAAGCTCGGAGAATTTCGTCCAAACCCCCATCACCTTCTCTCACTCGTCACACTGGCTTCCTCTCTTCCCTACTCTCAACAATGTCCGTTCCCTCTGCCGCCGACACCGTCGCTCGTGTTGCCTCAAACACGAGCCCCATCACCCATCAAGAGCTCGTCACAGCCCTCCAAAGCCTCGTCCCAGCCGAGCACACCCCCGACACCAGCAACCCCGCAAGCTGGTGGTTGGTCACCAAGGACGGCCAATGCCTCAACCAAACCCCGCTCACGACGCCCGAAGTCGATAGGCTTCGTGCAGCTCTCTACGACAGTGAGGTGTCCTCACCTCGACCTCTCCCAGTCCGAGTGGAGCAGTGGGCCGAAGAACCCGTCGCCGGCAACATTACGATGGCAAGACTGGAAGAGGGAGCGCCAGTGGTTGGAGGTAGCGAGGGCGTGGAAGCAAGAGCAGCTTCAGAGGGCGACCGAACGGCGGTCGGAGATGATGGCGAGGAGGAAGGCAGGGGCCGTGGAGCGCATGAGACGATACTGGAGCAAGCGCGAGGGAGCCTCCACGATTACTACCCAGATGAGCACCCGCTCATCGTCACTGCCACCGACACTGACCACCCTGACGAGACCCCCTACGCATGCGACACTACAGGACGCCCCCTGTACCGAGGTGGAGTTCGAGCAGACGCTCCTCCCCTCTTCCCACTCCTCCAACTATGACATCGTGCCTTAGGGCCAGCCCCTCACGGCTACATCCACAACCGCGGGGAGAACTTCGTTCACTACCCGATCACCGACAGCCAGGGGCGTACTCGCCAGGCCGCGTTCATTCAAATTATTATGAACGCGGACCCCCTGGTGCTGGGATTGACGGAGGACAGTGAGAAGGTGTACTCAAAGCCGCTCTACGCTGAGCCGCAGGTTCGGGCCCGAGGTAAGCCCCACTACCCTCAAGAAGATCTCATGGTCTTCGCCGGCGGGTATCACGACCGCCCTCGCGTCGATCATGCCCTTGAGGAGCTGCACGACGTGAGCCTCAAGGCTGAGTTACACCGGTACCAGTCTTATGCGTACGAGGCCGAGCGGATGGAGCAGTGGCTTCATCAACTCGCCGCCGCATTGGGGGGCATCAAGGGGGAGTTAGCCCGGAGCAAGTTTCGACTGGAGATGGCAAACGCGATGGACAGGATAGAGGAGATACAGGCCGGATGGATGGGGGGAACCGGCGAACGCTGGCGACATGGGCGTCGCACCTGAAAAGGGGGTGATGTCACGGTACGAGCTCAGTGGACTCTTATTACAGTACGAGGTTTGAAGTGGACGCTTACTGCACGGTTATGACTACGGTAGTAAGCGTAGATTAGTCATGGACTTACCATCAGTCAGCAAAGTCGTGATAGCATGTGATAGTTATCATGACTCATTACTAGGATAGCGATAGTAGGGTTCGAGCTATTATTGCTAGTAGTTATCGTCTTAGAGAGGGGCTTTAAAGCTGCCTCTATAATGTGTATAAATAGTGGAGTGTGAAGACCAAGATATGCCATCTTGGTCTTCTTCATAATACCACTTTCGATCTCTTCTCTTCGGACCTTCGTGTCTCGACTTACTGCTACCCTTGACCTTCGAGTCTAAGGATTGTCATCATTTCACGTCACCAGATATTCGTCGTCCTGGTCTTGACCCTTTGAGCCCTTTGGACTGCCTTGGTTGTCTACCAAGGGATTCTTCGTACCTATCTACATTATAGCGAAACTCGCTAAGTCGTGAACGCCCTCATACGCGTCCTAGTCAGACTAACGCAGTGGTAGCGTTACATGGATGCCAAGCTGCAAGGCATTATGAAGCGCATGCAGTACGCAGGCGCCATCCCACTCATCACCGATAAGTTCATTGAGCTCACCACTCGCCCCGTACGCCCCCGCCACTACTTCCCTGAACTTCCACTCGTACCACAACCCGGAGGGCCTCTTGAGATGCCGCATCTCATGGATGGACCCAGTTGGACACAGAAACGGCGCAAGTGTTACTTGTGCAAGAAGCGCAGGCATAAGATGAGCGGGTGCCCCAATAGGCCACCGACTGGTGTCTGTGTATGGTGCGCAAGTCGGGCTCATGCTTCCAAGAACTGTCTCATCCATCGCCTTGCGCCCATCACCCTGGCGTTTGAGGAGCCTTCTGAGCGCCCCCACTGGTGCGGGAAGTGCTTGAGGTTCGACGCGTGACACGACAAAATCGAGTGCCCACAGTACGAGGTATGTAGGAGGTGTGGGGAGCGTGGCAGGTATTTGTTCCTGCACCGACATGTTTGCCCGGTGGATGACCAGGATGATGAGGTTAATGACCCCAGCGCTGACGTATATGATTACGTTGGCAGTGACTGAAGTCGTGGCGACTTCAGGTCTAACAGGGGGGTAATGTTATGATTTTCCCTTTTCTTTCTCTTGGATGCTTCCATTCTTTGCTTCTTACTCCCATACCCCACCTTGTTACGCCCATAACTCCTTATGCGCCCAACCGTTTCTAATGATCTCTTCGCCGCACGATACGTCTTTACGCCCCCTTTCCTGTATATTAAAGTTCACGGCGCTCCGGGTTTAGCTGACTTGCACATGACCCCGCGCAATCACCATGTTTCCTACTATAGTTGTGCCTTTGTTCCACTTTTACTTAAGAACCCACATATCGCGCCATATGTTTGTTGCGTACAAACATCCTGTACTAGTATATAAGTCGCACGCTACCTAGCTTGTATGGTAGACTTGACTTCTTGTGTAATACCACATCATTGTCAATCCACAAACAACTATACGCTCACTGTTTCACTTGAGCACGACTTTGGTTCGCCTTTGCGCTTGAACCCCAGAACTTCCCAACTATCATCCACGTGCCTGAGGAGGCCATTGGGTGCTTGTTCATCACCAAACTCAGTCTTAACTGACTACCTCGTATCCCGTCACCTCGGCTTGAGTGACTTAGTGACATGCACATCGCACATAATGTTCCTGTGGTAACGTTACAGAAAGTATCCCTATATACAGGACATCCCTTTATAGTCACATCCTATATACGGACAGACTCTGTTGATTGGTAGATAAGGATAGAACCTTCTAGTATGCTCTAGATTACGCTTAGTAGGCATGTATTACGCGCTGTATTAGGTTTTACTCAGCAACACGTCATACGTAGTCAGCCTTGATGACAGTGCATCAGTCAGCACTAAAGATAAGGCTATTAATAGACACAACGTGTCAGCTCTTTAGTCAGAGTCGATTACTTTACACTTAGTAACAGTGTTTAAGCTCCGACTTAATTGCAGCTGTAGTAGATATATAAGATTGCCTGTAGCGTCCTGAGTGGAACCAACTTGTCCTCTTGGTTCTCCACTCAGCCTGCCGTCATGTGACACCTTGTCTTTGACCTTGAATAAAGGTCCATACGCTGACATACACTCCACACCGTCTGTAGGTTTTAGCGTGTGATTTATCTCCGGGCCGACATTGAGTCACGTCCTTGACAGTTCACTTCAAATCCTACTTGACTTGGCGTAGCTGATAGTCATACCACTACAACAGATACTGAGTTTTGGTCTTCTTCGTCTGAGCTTTCTGGTTGGCTCTGTCAGAGTCTGTATGTTCCCCTAGATCTTCCTGCTATAGGTGTGTCTGGGTTTTGTTCATCTGTTTCATTCCACCAGCCGAGTCCTTCAGTGTATCTTTGTGGGGTGACACTTGAGGTTGATGTGTGGTACACGTTTCGGAAGTATCTGAGGATGTACCAATTGTTGTTGATGAACTCTACTGGTTGGAGTTTATTTCATACAAGGCACTTATAGCAAGGTGGTTGGTCTGGTTCTATGGTCCAGCGAGCTCCTTTTCCTAGTTGGCTGCTTTTAATGTGGTGTGGGAGGTTGTCTTGGGTTCTGGTTTGGACTGGGGTCCAGTTGTTGTCTGGTTCAAAGGTGACACTGATACTAGCCACGATTATGGTCTGTTTCTGGGTTTTGTTTTGTCTGGGGAGTTGCTGAAGCGGCCTCTTGTGTCAGAGAGGATCCATTGCCTGGTTTGTTGTTCTGGGGGTTCTGTGGTTGTTCTGGGCATTGGCTGATGCATCCTCTTGGATCGTCGCTCACCCTACTGTGAGGTAGTGGTGTCCCTGGTGTGTCAGAGGTTGTAGACTTGGCTTATGTTACATCCTAGCAGGGATGCGGGTTCAAGGGGTTTGATACTACACAAGTATCAAGCGAAGACGTCTATTGTCTTATTGCTATGAAATACGAGTGGTTTGGGGTGTGCCACAAGGTGTGCCACTACTCTGTAATTAGGGCTCCTCACCTGAAGTGTCTGACACTTCTCTATACTCAATCTTGCAAGTACACAGAGTCTAACAGGTGTGACGCATTGATATAGTTCAACTGCAAAGACTTCGAGGGTGTCCAGGTTAGGGACAGAGGTAGGGGATGCACAAGAAGAGGGGAAAGGCTAAGTCACACCAAAGAACAAAGGCAAGGTTGCTAGATTGCAAACGAAGCCAAGTCCAGCTTCCTACAGTGTAAAGTACAGCTTTAAATAGGATGAGGTTCCAAACAACATGAACACAAGTCCACACAGAAGTAAAGAGCCAAAACAAGTCAAGGCACCGATGTAGAAGTGGAGTCTAGGGTGGCTAACATTGATAGCCCCTTTGGTAACAAAATAAAAGACAAATGGAGAGAAGTGAGACAGGATAACAAAAGTCACACACAGAGAAAGTCTGAAGCATCAGATCATAACATGACTGATGTTCTCTATTGTTGTACATGTACCATATTATGATATGGATGACTGATCCCTAGGATTGCTGTACTAGGGTTTATGGTACTTACGCTATTGGCTACTTACATGTTCGAGCAGAGCTAGAACTGGCTCCCTTAGGTGTATTTAAGCTCATAGTAGTACAGGCCAGGATCCCCATCTTGGTCTTCTTTGAATACCACTCCCATCCTCTCATTCTCTATACAAGGGCCAAGTGTCCCTTAGTGAGCTAGCTCTGGCATATCCCTTAAAGACCAAGGGGATCCCCATGACCTTCATCCCCATTCCAACTCCTCGTGGATGGTGGACAGTATGACCGTGACTTACCTGAAGCGCAGCAATGCACGCAGCTATCAGGAATGGTATCCTCACCTTTGAGTAGGTTGAGAGACTATAGAGTGGAGAGGGTGCACAAGTGAGAAAGAGAGTGAATCTATATTCGCCTCCCTCCCCATAGGAGGCATTATATACCCTATGGCCCCACCATGTCCGGAAGCGCAAAAGTAATGAGTACAGGCATCCACAATATCGCGTTTTTACATACGCCTGACGTAAATTACCACTTCGACTTAGTCATGAGACTACTTTTCGCTCAGAGGCGAATTGCGCCCAGTATAGTACGTATCCTAACTACCGTAATAGGAAAGCATACTGGCAGTAATGTCGTAACTGCTATAGATAAGGGCCTTACGTACTTATTACATTCCAACACTCCCCCTTGCTTAGTGCAGCTAATTAAAGCACGTCTAAGCAAACAGCAAGAACCTCATGAGCGTTGGGGATGAGCATCAAGTGAGGGTTGCTAAGAGTCGGTGAGAGTACAACTGTCTCTAACACATCTCATTAAGTTGTGAATGATGATCATTAATGATATCTTCCAACTTGGAGTGTGATTACTATGTCCCCATCAGGGACAGGACATGTGAACTACCTTGCGGAGTTCAATAAGGCTTAGAGTCAGGTGTCTGCTAATGAAGCGACATCGCACCATGTCTAGGAGAGAAAACAGTGATTCTGTCCTGTTGTGTTCTTCACAAAGAAGAAGCGATGGACACGGAGGACATAGAGAAACATATGCTCCGAAGAGCAGACAAGCTTCTCTATAACTTCCTTCACAAGTCACCATCATCAGGCATGGTGTGCACAGGTGGCGAATAGCCAAACTCTAGCCCTAGTTGTTCCCTGAACTTAAGGAACTTAATGCGACCCAGATTCTTAGTAAAAAGATCAGCAGGGTTCTCAGCTCCTTCAATGAAGAATAATTCTATCTTCTTTTCACGGATCACATCACGAATGTAATGGTGACATAGATCAATATGTTTGATCCGTTTTTCCTGAACAGGATTAGAAGATAAAAATATGGAGCCTTGATTATCTCCGCACAATGGAATTGGTCCAAGGTTTATTCCAAGCTCACTAAAGAGCAAGCGAATCCAGACCAATTGTCTGCTTGTATCACACAGCGACATGTACTCTGCTTCAGTGGACGAGAGCGCAATAGATTTCTGCGCTCTAGAATTCCAGCAGAATACTCCATTTGCCATTTTTACTAAGTAGCCCGTAGTGGACTTTCTGGTGACTGGGTCAGAAGCCCAATCAGAATCTGCGTATGCTATTATACCACCATCGCTTTTGCCATCAAAGACTAAAGCATAGTTTGAGGTACCAAGTAATAGCGGCATATGTAAAGTGCATGCTTGTAATGGTCCTCAGATGGGTTGGCAGCAAACTGTGCCATTTTTGTAACAGCATAGGCAATATCTGGTCGCGTACCAATCATAATGTATAGGAGAGATCCTATCACTTGTTGGTAAGAAGCTCGGAGTTCTGGGGTTGCAGTTCCCTTATTAGGGGATGGATGATACCCTTCCGGTAGTGGAGTAGGTACTGATTTGGCGTTAATCAGATTAAAACGCTGCAGCACTTTCTGAAGGTAGTCCTGCTGATCTAGTAGGAGTCTACCCTTAGAGCGTAGTATGCGCATGCGTAAGAACTCTTTGGTATCACCAAGGTCTCTGCATTCCCATATTTCCATGAAGCGTCTCTTCAGGGATGCTATGTCCTTTTTACTTTTTCCAAGGAAGAGGACGTCATCGACATAAACAATGACTACGATTGTTTTGTCTTCATTCACAAACAGACCTGAGTCTGATTGAAGTCGTGTGCAGCCAAGGGTGCTCATAGACTTATCCAGCGCTCTCCACCAAGCGAGTGCAGCTTGTTTAAGTCCGTAAATAGCTTTCCTAAGGCGCATGACTTTATTTTGTTGGCTAGGGTCTTTAAACCCTTCAGGTTGTTCCATGTAGAGTTCCTCGTCAAGGTCTCCATACAGGAAGGCAGTTTTGACGTCAAGTCCAGAGATGTGCCAATCCTTCAGCGCTGTGAGCGCGAGCATCATCCGGACAGTCTCAAACCGTACCACTGGTGAGAATATTTCGTCATAATCTATGCCTTCAACCTGAGAAAAGCCTTTGGCAACTAGCCTGGCTTTTTTACGGCCATCTGACTTTAAGTCAAATACCCATCTATTCTTGATTACCCTTCTGCCTTTTGGCGGGTTAACAAGATCATAGACTTTGCGTTTGCGAAGAGAAGCAAGCTCTTCTTGGCACGCATTACGCCACTCCTCCTGGGGTTCACTTGGCATTTTAAGAATGTCCCGATAGGTCCATTCGCAAATATTAGAGGTATCAGGTGACTCTAGATCCACTGGTGAGACTGCTTTGGCGAGCAGAAGATCTAGAAATCTGACTCCCCCTTCCTGAGCTAGGCGGATCAGCAATTGCTGATCTACTTTGTACTGAATCCTGCAGAGTATCACTCTGCGCACTGGAAGAATCAGAAGCGGCTTGTTCAGGATCATCACCTGAGACCGTCTGATCTTGACGTGGACGCTGCTGGGAGCTACCCTGCTGCGGCTGTGTCATTTGTCGCCATGTGCGAATCCGCACAATGTCTCGAATAATTGTAGTAGGGGGCCTATCCCCATAGACATTATCAGGACGAGTAACTAATTTCCTTGTATGCCCCGATCGCCTAGGTTCACTAGGACCAGGTACTGGGTCAGGGGGTAAAGGCGGAGGTAGCTGCGATCCAATCCCTCTAGTATGAGTACTAGGATGGGGTCCAGTGGCCGGCTGGGGAGCGCTTCTCCCTTTAGAAATAGGAGGATCAGGTGGTGGGTCGTCATCATCACCAGGAGTGGTATGGTCTTTAGACAGCTCATAGGGAACTGTATCATCATCTAACTGAGTTACACCATGGGGCTCGCATCTAGGATTGTCTTTAGGACACCTAGGAAATAGAGCTTCATCAAAGAGTGCCTTGTCTGAATAGAACAAGGTGTTCGGTGTGCGCATGAAGACATCAGCCTTCATTCAGGTCCTCTACCAAGGTAGATCATAAGCTCGCTTTTAGGGGAAAGTTTATTCACCCGGCGAGCTTCTGGAATGTGTACATAGGCACCACAACCGAATACTCTAAGATGCGATATATCAGGGACTTCATGTGTAATAGTTTGTAAGGAGTCTGCCATTGAAGGCAACTTATGGGGGTTCTATTATAACAATGTGCAGCGTGTTGGACTGCAAATTCCCACCAGCTCTGTGGTAAACAAGCATCAAGGCGCATGGCCCTGAGCTTTGTCCATTATGGTGGCATAAAGCGCTCAGCGCGCCCATTCTGCTGTGGCGTATGTGGCGCAGACTGTAGCACTGTTATGCCGGCATCCTTAAGCTGCTTTAGGAAAGGCATCTGATTTGTATTCACCGCAGGCATTGACATCCATTCTTTTATGGTAGCGTTAAATTGATTTTAATTAACGCAAAGCCACTGCTTTAACGCAGTAATAGCAGAGGCTTTATCCCGTAAAAGAGTGATCCATGCAAATGAAGTATAATCGTCAAAGAAGACAATAAAACTTATATTTGTGGTATGACGGTATAGGGAAGCTTTTCAAATCGGAATGAATCGATTGAAAGAGGCTTTAGCCCTTGTAACAGACGGAGGATGTGA
>JAKELG010000696.1:0-15592 GCA_021527035.1 Lactarius vividus
CGCCAATGTCTCGAATAATCGTAGTAGGGGGCCTATCCCCATAGACATTATCAGGACGAGTAACTAATTTCCTTGTACGCCCCGATCGCCTAGGTTCACTAGGACCAGGTACTGGGTCAGGGGGTAAAGGCGGAGGTAGCTGCGATCCAATCCCTCTAGTATGAGTACTAGGAGGGGGTCCAGCGGCCGGCTGGGGAGCGCTTCTCCCTTTAGGAATAGGAGGCTCAGGTGGTGGGTCGTCATCATCACCAGGAGTGGTATGGTCTTTAGACAGCTCATGGGAACTGTTTACATCATCTAACTGAGTTACACCACGGGCTCGCATCTAGATTTGTCTTTAGGACACCTAGGGAAATAGAGCTTCATCAAAGATGCCTTGTCTGAATAGAACAAGGTGTTCGGTGGTGCGCATGAAGACATCAGCCTCATTCCAGTGTCTCTACCAAGGTAGATCATAAGCTTCGCTTTTAGGGGAAAGTTTATTCACGCGGCGAGCTTCGGGAATGTGTACATAGGCACCACAACCGAATACTCCTAAGATGCGATATATCAGGACTTCATGGTGTATAGTTTGTAAGGGAGTCTGCCATTGAAGGGCGACTTATGGGGGGTTCTATTATAACAATTGCAGCGTGTTGGACTGCAAATTCCCCACCAGCTCTGTGGTAAAGCAGCATCAAGGCGCATGGCCTGAGCTTTGTCCGTTATTGTGCGCATAAGCAGCAGCAGCGCGCCCAGTCTGCTGTGGCGTATGTGGCGGCAGACTGTAGCACTGTTATGCCGCATCCTTAAGCTGCTTTAGAAAGCATCCGATTTGTATTCACCGCCGGCATTGGACATCCATTCTTTTATGGTAGCGGTTAATTGATTTTTAATTAAACGCAAGCCACTGCTTAAAGCAGTAAATAGCAGAGGCTTGTTAGTCCCATAAAAGAGTGATCCCATGCAAATGAAGTATAATCGTCAAAGAAGACCAATAAAATACTATATTGTGTGGTATGACGGTATAGGGAAGCTTTTCAAATCGGAATGAATCGATTGAAAGAGGCTTTAGCCCTTGTAACAGACGGAGGATGTGAGGCAGCAGGCATTTTGCCTTGCTGCGCACCCAGGACATATTACATCAGAGGTGGGAATAGTAATCCCTTCTGGAAAGCCCTTAGTGTTTTCCTTAGCTCGTCTTAGAACCTCTTTAGATGGGTGACCAAGGCGACGATGCATAAGGTCATAGTCTACATTGGATAACTGCAGACTGGTTCGCAATAAGCGACTCAGTTAGAGTGGATATAGAGGCATCTAGCCAATATAACGATTGTCCGTGAAGAAGGGGTTTACATTGGACAATTGTTTTCTTTTTATGTAGCAAGTTAATATGCTGTGAATTCCCCAAAATGCGCAAACCTTGCTGTAAGAAAGACTCCCATTAGATAGAAGACGTGTGCTCATTCTCGGAATGTACAGAACCGGGTATACCCAGTGTGATCATGAGTTTGTCTGCGATGTAATGCTCAAGCAAGACAGTTCCAGGTCCCTTCAACATATAGAGTATGAGCAGCAGTCTTTACAGGAATCTTATCAGACTGAGCAGTTGGCTTATAGTCGATGAAATCACTAAGTTGATTAGTGAAGTGCGCTGATGCTCCCGAGTCAAGAAGCCACATATTTTTGGTACGCTCTAAACACTTAGCGACATTGACTGAAGTACTCATTGTGCTCACACTCAAAAGAATCGAGGAGAGCACTAGCTAGAATTGTACATTTTGAGTGACTTCGGTGCTACTACATGCGATTCTCGTAGATATACGATACTATTACAGATGCCAACCCTTGGTCTTCTTAGGGGGCAGGACTAATTCTGTAATGTTATCAGCACGTGGTGCGCAAAGTGAAGAAAAGACGTACTCTTCATCACATGATCCCCAATCGAGGATCTCAGTATCCGGGCCAGTCAAGAAGGACTCCGGAGTCAAGGAGCGGCCTATGAGAGGCCGAAGGAGAGACAAGGGCATCGAAAATAAGGATGTGTTTCTCTGCCGTTATCTCGAAGGTACTGTTGGTTGCTACGCCAGATAGATTCGATTTGTTCGTTAGAACGAGATTGAGGGAAAGCGGCCTTTGCCGGTAGTAGCCCACCTGACTGTCGCTTCGACAATGGAAGCAGGGTTGACGTAAGGAGGCGTGGGGGTACGATTTTCTGTATCAGAACCCCCATTGCTTACAGTCAGATCCGACAAGTCAATTTGGAGAGCATTAGAATGCTCACCAAAGATCTCGGTGTCATCAAGTCCGTCGGTGTTCATTATCGGTTGAGCGCTGCCCGATGGCTGCCGCGTCATATCGATATTGAAATCGGAGTCGTACTCCTCTTCCATGAACGTCTCGAGACGAGGTTTCATGAGGACGTCAATATCAGCAAAGCGCTGCTCAAGCGTCTTTACGGTCTGGACTGTAGCGGGTACATCCAGCCGTTCAGCGAGCGTCAATGCCTTATTGACCGAAGGGAAGAAGCCCGAGGTCCTCTGAGGAGAGGATGATTCGACTTCTGTCCTCGTGGTGACACCAGATGACCCAATATGAGTCACCTTGTGAGAAGTAGGGGGTGGTAGTGCGGCGACAGAAGCAATATGCGAGTGCTGTGGAGCACGTGTGTTACGTTTCGTCCTCGGACTGCCCGGACCGGTTGTGGACTCTGGACGCGTTCGTGATGACTCGACGCGTTAGCAGTAATACGTCATGGACTTCGGATCTTACCGCCTCGTGTTGTGCTGACTGATGACCTCTATTGTTGTACGTGATCGTGATTAGGCTTGCTGACTGATGCTCCTTATTGTTGTACGTGTTTCGTGTTACGATAACGACTGCGCATTCTATTATTAGGATACGCTACTTACGCTATTGGCTACTTACGAGTTCGAGCGGAGCTAGAACTGGCTCCCTTACTTGTATTTAAGTTCACAGTAGTACGGACCAGGATCCCCATCTTGGTCTTCTTCGAATACCACATCCTCTACTCGTCTTCTGCGCTAAGGACTCGTGACGTCCCTAAGTGAACTAGCTCCGGTATATCCCTCTGTGACCAAGAAGGGATCCCCGTGACCTTATCTCCATCTTCCTTAGTGAATGGTAGATCAGCCGACCGTGACTTACCCGCCTGGTACCACGTGTCATCTCGTATTCGAATACCTCAACTCTCGAACCGCTTGACCAACCCATTGTTACTACATCGTTGACAACCTTCAGTGGGAGTACATTCGCAAGGTCCCCAGTCCACCGCCCAACGTTCCCATCGAAGAGACGTTGTACACCTACAGAGACTCCACAGGCACGTATTGGCCGCATCCCGCAGTCTTTCCAGAGCACTCGGACAACCACAGATTCCACCCACGAGGGAACCCACGTCACAACAGCGTCTAAGTCAGACGAACGTCTGTGGTAGACGTTACATTAAGACCAAGATCCTTCAACGTGGCTTCTGCAGTAACAACCCGTGATCTTTGGATCCCGTTCAGACCGTATCACATCGACAGAAGAGGGGAACTGCAACGTCCCCTAAACAATATCTCAAAGGAGCCTTTTGGCAGACAGAACAAGGAGACCCAGGCTACGTAGTTCTCTTATACTTACAAGGACGGCAAAACCAGACTCATCCCAGGTAGAATTCAACTTCGACCACACCTGCTGGACAGAAATTAGGTGGGACGAACTCCACAGCAAACTACAAGTCGTCAGACCAGCAGGATCAGGCCTCCACCTCGACATTCCGTCAAAGCTGAAACAACTACTAGAGATCAGTGGGGACCTATCGACTGGACAAGAAGAAGAACCAGTCCGCTTCCCCTACTCCCAAGACACCAGGCACCCTCCCCGTCATTAGGAAGTAACCCCGAGGAAATCCGTATCCTCGAAGCACAAGCAGAAGAAGAAGAAGCGCAATTGGGATTACTAGCTGAGTCCATCCCTACAGACATGACCACTACGATCACCGAACAACCAACTACGTTCCAGGAACCCGCGCGTATCAGTCGCAGCGGAGGACCTCCCCCCGAAGGACACGGAGGGGGAGGCGGAGACGATGGAGGAGGAGACCCAGGAGGACCCCTCTTCACCGGACCAAACGTGTCAAGCGGAACCAAGCCCGAGAAATTTATGGGCAAAGAACCCCTTGTATTCACCAGAGACCGCACCAAAGTCCAACAGTTCCTTACCCAATGGGAACTGTTCGTGGAAACCAACTACGACAACCCTGCGTTCACTCTCCCTTACCGCAAAGCGCTGATCTTCCTCACCTATATCCAAGGAGACCACGTCAATGAATGGGTCCTCTCTACCACTAAGTGGATCAAGGCGTACTAGGCCAAGCACGGACCCTACGACAAATGGATCTGGGAGGCCATCGAACTCGGTTTTCGCAGCACGTTCGCCGACACCCTTGAAAAAGAAAGAGCGCAACAGGAACTTCAGAAAGGCTTCCGTATGGAAGGACAAGACATCGACTCCTACGTCGCCAAGTTCGAGAAGGCAGTCAGAGAAGCAGGCTACCGCTTCGACGACTCTCTAGTCCTCGACAAATTCACTAGTGAACTTCCAGTAGAACTCTACAAGAACGCGTACAATTTCCACAGCCCAAACACGTACGCTCAATGGAAGACGGCCGCACTCGAGCAACAGCGCAAGTGGATGCATTTACAAACGCGTTTGGGGGGACGTAAACCCCCGGGACCCGGTAAGCAGGGCAATACTTCCCTCAGGACTTTCAACGCTCCAAATCACCCCCAGCAGCCACGCCAAGGGTGGCAGGCATTCTGGAATCACCCGGACGCCATGGATACCACTCCAGGAAGAGTCCGCGCTCGGCTCGCGGGATCTGAAGAAATCGACTACGCCCGACCTCCGTATACGCCGCAGGGAGGACGACCCCAGGGAAAAGGGGATATGAAGAACATCAACTGTTACAACTGTGGAAAGCTCGGGCATATGTCCAAGGACTGCCGCCAACCCCGCAAACCACGCGCCAACACGAACTGGCAACCCCGCCAAGGAAGGGGGGCGTTTATCGAAGAAATCCAAAGTGTTCAAGACGAACCCCTGATCCAATTCGAGGATGACGGCGGCAGTAGCCGCAGCGCCCGCGCCACCACTGATACGCCACAAGAACGGGCGACCAGCTGGATAAACGGAGTCCAAAGCCTCGACGATGAAGCCAGGGACTTGGTAGTTTGGGACCTGTTGAGGCGAGAGGATTTTCAAAGTGCCTGAACCCGACGGCCTGGGTGAGGGCATTACGGTGTAACTCTGTGTTTATAACGCACTATCAATCTATGCATGTTTGTAACGCTACCACGGCGTTTAGTTCGACTTGAACTCGTACGACGGCGTTCACGACTTAGCTAGATATCGACCCGTTTGCAAGGTTTCGACTAGACCGTAGAATACGACTAAGGCAATCCACAGTACTCGTCCCAACAGTACTAAGGCAACTCCGACTTGTTGCGTCGAAAGGGCCAGGGTCCTAGACTCGAAGGTCAGGCTTTAGAAGGGTCGTTCCCTCTTAGAAGTGAAGGGGCTTTAGAACCCTCTAGCGGACGAGTGAGAGTGGTGGTATTGAGAAGAAGACCAAGATGCTCTTCTTGGTCTTCGCAAACCACTATTTATACATATTTCAGAGGCAGCTTTAAAGCTCCTCTTAAAGTAGTGTCCTGTAGCGTAAGTAGCTCGAACCCTACTACAGCTATCCTAGTAATGAGTAATACTAACTATCACATGCTAGTACGACTCGTGCTGACTGATACAAAAGGTCCATGACTAATACTCGCTTACTATCGTAGTCATAACCGTATAGTAAGTGTCCACTTCAATCTTCGTACCGTAATGTGAGTCCACAAGGCTCCAACCGTAACATCACCCCCTTCTCAGGAGCGACGCCCACGTCGCCGGCGATCGCCGGTTCCTCCCATCCATCCCGCCTGTACTTCTTCGATCCTATCCATCGCGTTGGCCATCTCCAACCGGAACTTGCTCCGAGCCAGCTCCCCCTTGATGCCCCCTAATGCGGCGGCGAGTTGGTGGAGCCGCTGCTCCATCCGCTCAGCCTCATACGCATACGACCGATACCGATGTATCTCGGCCTTGAGGCTCGCGTCGTGCAGCTCTCCGAGGGCGCGATCAACGCGAGGGCGGTCGTGGTATCCGCCGGCGAAGATCATCAGATCCTCTTGAGGGTAGTGGGGCTTACCTCGGGCCCGAACCTGTGGCTCTGCGTAGAGCGGCTTCGAGTACACTTTCTCGCTCTCCTCCGTCAGTCCCAGCACCAGGGGGTCCGCGTTCATGATGACTTGGATGAACGCGGCCTGGCGGGTACGCCCCTGGCCGTCGGTGATCGGGTAGTGAACGAAGTTCTCCCCGCGATTGTGAATGTAGCCGTGGGGGGCTGGCCCTAGGGCTCGGTGTCGTAGTTGAAGGAGGGGGAAGAGGGGAGGAGCATCTGCTCGAACTCCTCCTCGGTACAGGGGGCGTCCCGTAGTGTCGCATGCATAGGGGGTCTCGTCGGGGTGGTCAGTGTCGGTGGCAGTGACGATGAGCGGGTGCTCATCTGGGTAGTAGTCATGGAGGCTTCCCCTCGCCTGCTCCAGTATCGTCTCATGCGCTCTACGGCCCCTGCCTTCCTCCTCGCCATCATCTCCGACCGTCGTTCGGTCGCCCTCCGAAGTTGCTCCTCCTTCCACGCCCTTGCCACCTCCAGCCACTTGCGCTCCCTCTTCCAGTCTTGCCATCGTGATGTCGCCGGTGACGGGCTCTTCCGCCCACTGCTCCACTCGGACCGGGAGAGGTCGAGGTGAGGACACCTCACTGTCGCAGAGAGCTGCACGAAGCCTGTCAACTTCGGGCGTCGTGAGCGGGGTTCGGTTGAGGCGCTGGCCGTCCTCGGTGACCAGCCACCAGCTTGCGGGGTTGCTCGTGTCAGGGGTGTGCTCGGCTGGGATGAGGGTTTGAAGGGCTTCGACGAGCTCTTGATGGGTGATGGGGCCCGTGTTTGAGGCAACACAAGCGATGGCGTCGGCGGTAGTGGGAACGGACATTGTTGTGAGTAGGGAAGAGAGGAAGCCAGTGTGACGAGTGGAAGAGGATAGTGGGGATTTCGAGGAGATCTTTCGAGCTTTTAAGTCTCGCACGACGCGGGGATTCGATTTTTGATACTCAGCTAGTGCCTCGTCCGCGAATACGTCATCCTTATCGACCCATTGATTCTCCGAGTCAGGATATCCCTTCCATTTGATCAGGTATTGAAGGCGCCTTCTCCTGCCGAAGTGCCGGTGATCCAGGACCTTTTCTACTTCGTATTCTTCTTCCCCTTCTACCAGATCGGGTGCTGGGCGCTGGAAATTTTCTCCGTGCATGAGCGTCTCGCGATAAGGCGTGAGAAGATCGATGTGAAACACGGGATGGATACTCCACTGTGTGGGAAGTTCCAATTGATAATTCACCGGTGATAGGACGCGTGTGATTTTGAAGGGTCCGTGTCGCCTGGCCGCTAGTTTGGGAGTTGGTTGATTGGTCCTCAGGTGGCGTCCTTCCAGCCATACGTAATCCTCCACCTGAAACTTCGGGGTATTTCGGTGTTTGACCCACATGAGTTGCGCCCTTTTGATGAGTTCCTGGGCTTCTTTCCGTGCTTCTCGGAATTGTTCCAGCCTCGTGGTGATCTGGGGAATTGGAGATGGCTTATCGAGCCAATCAGCGCGTGGATCATATCCCATGAGGAGGGAGAACGGAGACTTCCTTGTCGTCTCATGAGGCCAATTGTTGTGTGCGAATTCAGCTATTGGTAAGAAGGCCGCCCAGTTATCTTGCCGCTCGTTAGTCCAGAAGCGGAGATACTGTTCTAGCCATTGATTGGTCCGCTCAGATTGTCCGTCTGTTCTAGGGTGATACGCCGTGGATATGTTCTGCTGGATTCCCAGAATTCGGCATAACTCTCGTGTGAACTTTGAAGCGAAACGGGGGTCTCTGTTGCTGATGATCTTGGATGGTAGTCCAAATCGCTTGAAGACGTGGGTTGCGTATAATCCTGCGGTCCCTTCCGCTGTGATTTCTTCGTTGCAGGGGATGAAGATCGAGGCTTTGCTGCAGTCATGGTCAGTTACGGTTAGAATGGTGTCGTAGCCCTGCGATTCCGGGAGTTTGGTGATGAAGTCTAGGGAGATAGTTTCGAACGGGAGTGCGTCTTCCTTCGGAGTGATAGGTACCATGGGGGCTTTGATTGGGTGCGTGTTGACTTTGTGTCTTTGGCATTCAGCGCATCCTTGTACATAGCTTCGTACGTCGAGTTTTAACTCGGGCCACCAGTACCTTCGCTCTACCAATCTTGTAGTTCGTGCAATTCCAGGATGTCCATGTACCGGTGGGTCATGGTGTGCGGCGATGAGCATCCGTTTTTCTTCCATAGATCCGGTAATCACGTACTTCCCTTGTCGATACCATGCTCCGTTGACGAACTTCAATTGCTGGGGATCTACCCAATAGCGTAAGGTCATTTCCGTTTGTGGGGGATCTTGAGTGGCTTGTATCGTCGTCGCTCGCGCGAAGACGTCTTCGGGCAACACCACTACGTTCTCATTGTCTCGTTCACCCTGATCGTAGTCTGGTCATCGGGATAATGCGTCCGCTCGTCCGTTTTTCTTCCCTGGGATGTGGTGAATTTCGAAGTTGTACTCCATAAGTTCAAGTACTTCCCTTGCGACTCTTCGGCTTATCTTTTGCGGTAGTTTCCAATACTGGAGGTTCATGTGATCGGAGTAGATTTTGATCTTGTGTGGCGATCCGGCCAGTAGTGGTCTCCAGTGTCGGAGTGCTTTGACGATGGCAAGTAGTTCTAGGTCGTATATGTCGTAGTTCCTTTCCGCTTCGTTAAGTGTGGCCGAGTAATATCCGATCGGGTGTCGTTTTCCGTCTTCCTTTTTCTGGAGTAGTACTGCTCCCGTGGCGAATCCTGAGGCGTCTACCTCGAGCTCGAATGGGTTTTCTAGTTTTGGGTGAGCAAGTACCGGTTCCTCCGTTACTAGGGCTTTGAGTTTTTGGAATGCTTTGTCCTCTTCGTCAGTCCACCTCCATTCCGTATCCTTCCTCGTGAGTTTGTTGAGGGGTTTGGCGTGTGTGGCGAAGCCGCGAATGAAAAGCCGGTAAAAATTGCAGAAGCCTAGGAAGGATCGGACGTCACGGACCTTCGTGGGTGTGGGCCAGTCTTTGATACCGGAAATTTTTACCGGGTCCATGCGTGTTACCCCCTTCTCAAGGATTACCCCCAGGTAATCCATTCGTGGTTTGTTGAAGAGGCATTTCTCGAGTTTGAAGTAGAGGTCGTGTTCCATGGCGACTTGTAGGACGTCGTGGACAGCTTCTTCGTGTTCCCTTTGTCCTGCCGGATTCCTAGTGGCTATGCCTATGTCGTCCATGTATACCCGTATGGTCGTTCCTTTGACTTCGTGCTTGGCGATCGTGTCTCGATAGATGGTGTTCATCATGGTTTGAAATGTAGCCGGGGAGTTGGTGAGTCCGAAGTACATGACAGTGGGTTCGAAGAGACCATACCGCGTTTTGAAGGCCGCTTTGTGTTCGTCGCCCTCCTTGATGCGTACGTTGTTATACCCCCAACGGACGTCTAGCTTGGTGTAGGTGTGGGCTTGGCTAAGGTCGGTGATGAGGTCTGAAATAAGGGGTAGCGGGTATTGATTGCGGATGGTGACGGCGTTGATCTTCCTGTAGTCTTGCACCGGTCGTAGTTTTCCATCCTTCTTTTTGATAAAGAAGAAGGATGAAGCATAAGGGGATTTTGATGGTCGAATATACCCCTTTTTCAGTTGTTCGTCTAGGAACTCCTTGAGTTTGCCGTCTTCGTCTTGTGTCATGGGGTAGACCTTGCAGTCGATTGCCGATGGGGTGCCTTCCTTGAATTCGATGGCATGGTCCCATGGTCTCGAAGGAGGGAATCGGTTGGATGCTTCCTCGTTAAAGATCTTCGCGAACTGGTGGTAAGCTGGTGGGAGTTCTACTTTGTCGTGGAACTGCTTAGCTTCAATAGCCAATTCCGTAGCCGTGGTGCGTAGGTAGGTCTCCTCTTCTAATTCCGCTGCGATGCTTTCCTTCTCTTCTGTAGTGAGACTTCCTATGATATGGTCTTCTTTTTTGGGGTAGATTGATCGAATGACGACCGGGAGCATCTTCTCGTGTATCGTAGCGTATCTCCAGTTTATCGTAGGTTCATACGTTGCTAACCAAGGGTACCCGAGTACCAAGTCTTTGCTTCCAAGGTCCGTTACCAGGAAGCGCATCTTTTGTCGTTGTTGGTTAGTCTGGACATCTAAGTCAACGAAGTGGGTGATACTGCCCGCTTTGTTTTCTGTATTGTCGATATTCCATATCTTTCTGGGATGATCCAGTTTTTGGAGCCCAAGTCCCATTCTTTTTGCGAACGAGGGACGTATAAAATTGTCCGTTGCTCCAGAGTCCACTAATGTTTTGATGTCGGCCATTGCGTAATTCGTGCGAATCGAGACTGGAATTCTAAGAGATCGATAGCGAGTCATGATTACAGAATTACAGTTAACTGCCCTCACCCAGGCCGATGGGTTCAGGCGTTCTGAAAACCCTCCTTTCCCCACATTTCCTGGAGGATGAGGTCTTTTACGTCGTCTGATTCTCCCGCTACTCCTGCTAGCCAGTCTTTGGCCCTTTGTTGCGGTGGCGCAGAACTTGCTGTTCTGGCTTGTGCGGGTGGCTCTTCTTGCGAGTAATAGTCGGTGTCTGCCATTCGACTAGTGGTTGCTCGGCGGCGTGGCTGTTGGCAGTTGCGTGAGAAGTGTCCCGTCTGATTACAGTTGTAGCAGACGACTGTCCTCATATCTCGAGGTGGGGGTCCTCCTCCTCTTCCGTATCCTCCTCTTTGTGGTCTTGGGATGAAGGGACGATTCTGGTCACCGACCTCCGCTACTCGTGCGCGTGTTCGATCGGCGGACGTGTCCATCGCGTTTGGGTCATATCTGGATGGTGGTGGCCCCCGTGGTGGTCCCCAATTGGGAGGTTGTGGTCTCCATCGTGGTTGGGCCGATGAGGGAGGCGTTTTGGTTTTGAAATTGTCTAGTCGTGCCTTCATGTGGATGTACTGTTTTTGCCGCCGCAGGGCACACCGTTTCCAATCTTCGAAGGTGTGGGGCTCGTCGAGTTCGTACACCTTCATGAACAATGCTCGGGGTAGTCCCGCCGTAAATCGGTCGATGGTTTGGCGGTCGTTCAAGTTGTAGTGAGCCTTTCTTGCCAGTTGTTCGAATTTTACCACGTACGCGTCGATATCTTCTCCCATCATCTTAACCCCTTTCTGCAGTTCCGCTTGTGCTTGCTCTTCCTCGAGTATATTTGAGAACCGTCTGGCGAATTCTGTTGCGACGTGGTTCCACAGTGTCTGGGAGTATTGATTGACTCCTCGCCGTACTTCCCTGTTGAGCCATTCTAGGATGCTCAACGTCCATTCGCTGACGTTAACTCCTTTTACGTATCCCAGGAAGAGAAGGGATCGTCGATACTCGTTTTGCATGATTGGTGCATCCAGGTTCATCCCCCAGTATACGTGCCATTGTGTAAGAAAGGCCTCGTATTTAGTGCGATCTCCGTCAAAGACTGTTGGGGGTTCACCTGATAATCTGTCTGATCCATGTCCTCCTCTTGGTGGTCCCGCGTCTGGTGGTCCCATTGGTCCTCCTCCTCCTGGCGGTCCTCCTGCTCCTGGTGGTCTTCCTCCGCCTGGGAATCCTCCTCCCATTGGGCCTTGCCCTGGGAGTCCTCCGGGGAGTCCTCCTGGTGGAGGCGGAGGTCCTTCTGGTGGGTCTGGGTGGTCTGGTCCTATTGCTCGGAATAGAGCTGCATCGTCTGTGGTCATTCGGTGTCCGGTGTTGGGGTTGATGGGGTTGAGGATTGCTTCCGCTTCTTCTCTGATGCGGTGTACTTCCTCCATTGCTTGTGTTTCGGTTACTGTGGCCATAGGGCTTCGGATGTGAATTTCCTCTGGGACGGTGATGTGTAAAGACTCAGCTATGTGAGCTAATAGGCTCGAATCGTCTCCTGTCCCGGGTCGTGCTTCGCTTTCTGTTGCGGTCTGTTCCTCTGCTTGTTCTTCGTGGCTTGATTCTGACGGGGCTTGTTCTCTGGGCTGTTCGTCTTCGTCTTCGCTGCTGTCTCCGTCTAGTGATCCCCAGTCGTCTCCTTGAAGTTCTCTTGAATCTATGTCGCACCGGTAGTGTCGTCCAGCTGGTCTTACGACATCCCACCGATTGTCTATGGGATTCCACGTAATTTCCGTCCAGCAAAAGTTAGAGTAGTTAAACTCAACTGGCCGGTATCTGATGGCTTCTCCTGGGAAGTCTACGAAGTATCCGGTGTCTCCCCGGTATTCTCTCCACCGGGCTGCGCCTAGGAATCGTCGCGGTACTGATCGTTCTCCTCTGGTTTCGAGGTTATAGGGTCTAAAGTTTCTCCACTGATCTCTTGTTGTGAACGCCACAGTTGGATATCTTGGTCTTAATGTAACGCTACCACGGCGTTTAGTTCGACTTGAACTCGTACGACGGCGTTCACGACTTAGCTAGATATCGACCCGTTTGCAAGGTTTCGACTAGACCGTAGAATACGACTAAGGCAATCCACAGTACTCGTCCCAACAGTACTAAGGCAACTCCGACTTGTTGCGTCGAAAGGGCCAGGGTCCTAGACTCGAAGGTCAGGCTTTAGAAGGGTCGTTCCCTCTTAGAAGTGAAGGGGCTTTAGAACCCTCTAGCGGACGAGTGAGAGTGGTGGTATTGAGAAGAAGACCAAGATGCTCTTCTTGGTCTTCGCAAACCACTATTTATACATATTTCAGAGGCAGCTTTAAAGCTCCTCTTAAAGTAGTGTCCCGTAGCGTAAGTAGCTCGAACCCTACTACAGCTATCCTAGTAATGAGTAATACTAACTATCACATGCTAGTACGACTCGTGCTGACTGATACAAAAGGTCCATGACTAATACTCGCTTACTATCGTAGTCATAACCGTATAGTAAGTGTCCACTTCAATCTTCGTACCGTAATGTGAGTCCACAAGGCTCCAACCGTAACAATGTTCCAGTTTCATTGCGCGCAAGTTACGCTATGGCCGACAAACGAGCATTAGTGGACTCCGGAGCCACTAACAATTTCATACATCCGGACTTCGTCAAGAGAATGAGGCTAGGCCTCAAGGAATTAGACCGTCATCGAAAGATCTGGAACATTGACGGCACGCACAACAAGGGAGGCAAGATCACTCACTGCGTGGATCTAGAAGTACAAACCAAGGGGGTCACCAAGGAAATGCGATTCCTGGTAACGGACGTAGGAGGAGAAGACATAATCCTAGGATACCCGTGGCTGGCGACCTTCCAGCCTGACATCCAATGGGCGACAGCCACGCTTAACGAAGCTGAGTACCCAGTCGTCCTCCGAACCATCAATCCTACAAGACCACGAATAGATCCGGTTATAGCACGACTCGTACTCGAAAAGCTACTACTCCCCAACAAACAGAGAATCGAAGAACAACTGCGACGGGAATGCGACCTCGAAGATACCCGCCTACGCGCAACAATGTCAACTGAAATGGCTATAGAAGCCAAACAGTACACGGAAAAGAAAGTGGTCCCGGAAGAATACCAACGACACGTCAAGATCTTTAGTGAGGAAGAATCCAATCGCTTTCCGCTATCAAAACCCTGGGATCACGCAATTGACTTCAAACCAAATGTACCGGATACAATTGATTGCAAAATCTATCCAATGAGTCAAACGGAAGACAAGGCGCTCAAAGAATGGATCGACGAACAACTGGCCAAAGGGTATATTAGACCCTCTAAATCCCCGTACGCATCATCCTTTTTCTTCATCAAAAAGAAGGACGGAAAGCTACGCCCCGTACAGGACTACCGGAACATCAACAACTGGACTATACGCAACCAATATCCCCTCCCGCTCATCCCGGAACTTATCGCAGACTTAAGCAGAGCGTTCATATTCACCAAACTGGACATTTGCTGGGGCTACAACAACGTAAGGATCAAAGAAGGGGACCAGGAAAAAGCTGCATTCAAAACGAAATACGGACTTTTCGAACCAACGGTAATGTTCTTCGGGCTAACCAACTCACCGGCAACGTTTCAAACCATGATGAACGAGATCTGCAAAGACCTCATCGCATACCACGAAACCAGAGGCACAATCATCAGGGTATACATGGACGACATAGGCATAGCCACCCGATCTACGGAACAGGCACATATCGACGCGGTACACGACGTTCTGGACCTACTAGAAGAAAACGACCTATTCCTCAAACCGGAAAAATGCATCTTCCACGCACCAAGCATCGATTACCTGGGGGTAATCATTGAAAAGGGGGTGACACGCATGGACCCCGTCAAAATTTCCGGCATCAAAGACTGGCCAAACCCCAAAAACGTCAAACAGGTGCGATCATTCCTAGGATTCTGCAACTTCTACCGCGCTTTCATTCGAAATTTTGCCACGCATGCTCGCCCCCTCAACAAACTCACACGAAAAGATACGGAATGGACATGGACAGCAACAGAACAGGAAGCATTCGACAAAATCAAGAAGCTCGTCACGGAAGAACCAGTCCTCGCGCACGCCAAGCTAGAAGATCAATTCGAGCTCGAAGTAGACGCCTCAGGATTTGCAATCGGAGCAGTACTGCTCCAACGCAAAGAAGATGGCAAAAGACACCCTATCGCCTACTATTCAAACACTCTCAATGCAGCGGAACGGAACTACGACATCTACGACCTCGAACTCCTAGCAATTGTCAAGGCACTTCGAAACTGGCACCACTACCTGGCAGGATCTCCACACAAGATCAAAGTATTCTCAGACCACATGAACCTCCAGTATTGGCGCTCCCCGCAAAAGATAAGTCGCCGAGTAGCACGGGAAGTACTAGAAACTCTCAGAATATGATATCGAGATTCACCACATCAAGGGAACAGCAAACGGACGAGCCGACGCCCTATCTAGACGCCCAGATTATGACCAAGGAGAGGGAGATAACGACCACGTCACGGTACTACCTGATGACATCTTCGTCAGGGCCGCAGCAATAGATACGACGGAAGACCCTCTCAGGATCAACACCACCATATCAGTACAAGAGATGGAAAAGACCAATCCAGTATACGCCCAGGACGACGACAAACTCCGCCCCTGGGTAGACCCACACGGACTAAAGAAGATCGAAGGCACCTGGTACAAGGACGGACGACGGGTAGTAACAGGAGGACTCCTTGAAAAGCGAGAACTCATCAAGAACCATCACGACCCCCCGGTATATGGACACCCAGGAATTAGCCGAACCATCAAACTCATAGAACGATATTACTGGTGGCCAGGGCTCAGGAACGAAGTCACGGACTACGTCAAAGGATGCGCTGACTGCCAAAGGATCAAGGTCAATACCAGGGCGATCAAGGCACTGCTGCGCCCAATATTCCCCAAACCGAAGCTATTGCCCTTTGAAACTATCGC
>JAKELG010000697.1:0-15570 GCA_021527035.1 Lactarius vividus
AAGGGCTCTGGGGCTACGTTGCTGGCACCATCCCTCAACCTCCCGCTGCTGATGCCGCTGATAGAGCGGCTTGGATGAAATGTGATGAGATGGCAAGGGGTAATCTTACCCTACGCCTTTCACCTGCCATTCAGCAGGCAGTTTCCGGAGCGACTTCTCAGGTGCTCTGGGACTCTGTGAAGGACCGGTACGGTGCAGTCTCTATGCCCTGCATCTACAAGGACTTCAAAGAAGCCATCTCTATCTGTTTCAACACTAATCAGCATCCCGCTCCTCAGTTCGAGAAGATGGCTGCCGCTTTTGCTCGTCTTAGAGCAGTCACTGTTGGTACTGGTGCTAACGCCACTACCCTTGCTATCCGCCCACAGCTGCAAGCCCTCATTGCTATGTCCGCTTTACCCCAGAAATGGGAGCACCTCATTCCTGTCATGTGCAACAATCTTGCCTTGGCAGATCTTCAGCTCACGACTGTATCGGCTTGTGTTGAAAGCCAATACGAGACTGAAACTAATCGCGGACAGCATAAGGCCGCTCATAACGCGCAGAAGCTTTCTGCCATTAAGCGGAAGCGTACAGACCCTTGCTTCTCAAAGCAGGGTTCTTTGTCGCAGCAGCCTAGCGCCCCCGGCCCGTCCACCCAGCAGCAGCCTAATAGGCAGCGCGGAGGACGAGGTTCTGGAAGAGGCAAGGCCAAAGGGAAGGGCAAGGCACCTGCACGTGCTCCACAGCACTCGCATATTGCTTCTGTTGCCGCATTACCACCCCCTACTTCTCACAAGGTGACTCATATTGGGTCATCTGGTGTCACCACGAGGACAGAAGTCGAATCATCCTCTCCTCAGAGGACTTCAGGCTTCTTCCCTTCAGTCAATAAGGCATTGACTGTAACGCTACCACGGCGTTTAGTTCGACTTGAACTCGGATGAAGGCGTTCACGACTTAGCTAGTCGACACGATGTGCGTAGTGTCTCAGTAACCCCGTAGAATACGACTAAGGCGATCCACAGTATGCGCCCTAATAGTACTAAGGCAACTCCGACTTGATGCGTCGAAAGGGCCAGGGTCTTAGACTCGAAGGTCAAGACGATAATGCAAGCTTCCCCTAGAAGTGAGAAAGGCCCCTAAGCCTTTGTAGAAGACGAGTAACGAAGTGGTATTTGAGAAGAAGACCAAGATAGCGCATCTTGGCCTTCGCGTCTCACTATTTATACAGATTGCAGAGGCAGCTTTAAAGCTCCTCTCGAACGTAATGACTACTAGCAGTAATAGCTCGAACCCTACTACCGCTGTACTAGTAATGAGTCATACTAGCAATCACATGCTAGCACGACATGCTGACTGATCCTACTGTCCATGACTAATTTCTACTTACTATCGTAGTCATAACCGTATAGTAAGCGTTCGCATTCACTCTTTGTACCGTATACTCAAGTCCATGAAGTCCATCCGCAACAAGAAGGTTCTGGACCACCGGCATGTCGGCAGGAAAAAGCACCTCCAATACCTGATCAAATGGAAAGGGTATCCGGACTTGGAGAATCAGTGGGTCGATAAGGATGACGTATTCGCAGAAGAGGCACTAGCTGAGTATCAACGATTGAATCCCCACTTAACGCGAGACTTAAAAGCTAGAAGGATATCATCGGAACCCTCATCCTCTTCTTTCATCAATCACACTGGCTTCCTATCTTCCATACTCACAACAATGTCCCTTCCCTCTGCCGCCGACGCCATCGCTCGAGTTGCCACAAACACGGGCCCCCTCACCAGTCAAGAACTTATCGCGGCCCTTCAAAGCCTCATCCCCACCGAACACACCGCCGACACCAGTAACGTCGCCAGCTGGTGGCTCGTTACCAAAGACGGGCAACGCCTCAACCAAACCCCCCTTACAACGCCCGAAGTTGATAGGCTTCGCGCAGCTCTCTGCAACGACGAGGAGTCCGGTCCTTGACCTCTCCCAGTCCGAGTGGAGCAGTGGGTCGAGGAGCCTGTCACCGGCAACGTTACGATGGCAAGAATGGAAACGGGAGGAGAAGTGGCGGCAGGTAGCGGAGGACTGGAGGAAGGAGCAACTTCAGAGGGTGACCGAACGGCGGTTGGAGATGATGGAACGATGGAAGCAGGGGGCCGTAGAGCGGATGAGACGGTACTGGAACAGGCACAGGGGAGCCTCCACAACTATTACCCAGATGAGCACCTGCTCATCGTCACCACTACCGACACTGACAACCCCCGCGAGACACCCTACGCCTGCGACACCACCGGGCGCCCCCTATACCGAGGAGGAGTCCGAGCGGACGCTCCTCCCCTCTTCCCCCTCCTTCAACTCCGACACCGCACCCTAGGGCCGCCCCCTCACGGGTACAAGTACAACAGGGGAGAGGACTTCGTCCACTACCCTATCACGGATGGACAAGGTCGCACCCGCCAGGCGGCCTACGTCCAGGTCATCATGAACGCGGACCCGTTAGTGCTGGGATTGGTGGAGGATAGCGAAAAGGTGTACTCGAAGCCCTTGTACGCCGAGCCGCAGGTGCAGGCACGAGGTAAGCCGCACTACCCTCAGGAGGACCTCATGGTCTTCGCCGGTGGTTATCACGACCGCCCTCGCTTTGACCGTGCTCTCGAGGAGCTGCACGACACCAGCCTCAAGGCCGAGGTGCATTGCTACCGGGCCTACACGTACGAGGCCGAGCGCATGGAGCAACGGCTCCATCAGCTGGTCGCCACGTTAGGCGGTATCAAGGGCGAGCTGGCGCACAGCAAGTTCCGCCTCGAGATGGCAAACATGCTGGATTGCATGGAGGAGGTACAGTCGGGTTGGATGGGTGGAGCTGGAGACCACCGTCAACGTGGGCGTCGATCCTGAAGAGGGGGGTGGTGTAACGATCGGACTTCGGAGGCTTACGGTACGAGACAAGAATCAAAGTGGACGCTTACTATACAGTTATGACTACGGTAGTAAGTGAGTATTAGTCATGGACTTCATCATCAGTCAGCACAGTTATAGTAGCATGTGATAGTTACTATGACTCATTCCTAGGATAGCGATAGTAGGGTTTGAGCTACTTACGCTATAGGGTATTACTTAGAAGAGGAGCTTTAAAGCTACCTCTGTAAAATGTATAAGTAGTGGGTTACGAAGACCAAGATACGCCATCTTGGTCTTCTTTGGAATACCACTTCATTCTATTCGTTCCACAAGGGCCTTCGCACCTCTCATCTCTCACGCTTTGTCTTCCTGACCTTCGTGTCTAGGACCCTGGCGCTCTTGATCCATCAAGTCGGAGTTGTCTTAGTACTGCTCGGTTGAGTACTGTGGATCGCCTTAGTCGTATTCCACAGAATTACCAAAACTCTGCAAACATCCCCACACCTGCTAAGTCATGAATGTCGTTAACGCGAGTCCAAGTCGGACTAACGCCGTGGTAGCGTTACAGTTGTCATAGTTGGTTTCAACGAAAAGTTCCCATTGGGTGAGGAACTGCTGGACCTTGGTGCGATCTCCGGTGAATACTAGGGGTTCCTTGCCCATAAATTTCTCGGGTTTGGTCCCGCTTGATACGTTTGGTCCTGTGAAGAGGGGTCCTCCGGGGTCTCCTCCTCCTCTATCGTCTCCTCCTCCTCCGCCGTGTCCTCCGGGCGGTGGTCCTTCTCCGCGGCTGATGCGCGCGGGTTCCTGGAAGGTGGTAGGCTGTTCAGTGATAGTGGTCGTCATATCTGTGGGGATTGACTCAGCTATTAGCCCCAACTGTAGTTCTTCTTCTTCTGCTTGGGCTTCGAGGATGCGAATTTCCTCGGGGTTGCTTGCGAGTGATGGGGAAGGTGCGGGTGTCTTGGGTGTGGGTGATCGAACGGGTTCTTCTTCTTGTCCGTCGAGAGGGCCCCACTGATCTCTTGTGGTTACTTCGCTTTGTAAGATGTCGAGGTGGAGGCTCGATCCTGCGGGTCGGACGACTTGTAGCTTGTAGTGGAGTGCGTCCCACTTGAGTTCCGTCCAACAGGTGTGTTCGAAATTGAATTCCACAGGGATGAGTCCTGTAGTACCGTCTTTGTAAGTATAAGAGACGATGTAGCCTGGGTCTCCTTGTTCAGTCTGCCAAAATGCTCCTTTGAGATATTGCTTGGGGATGTTACGTTCCCCTCTTTGGTCGATATGATACGGGTGGAAAGGGATCCAAAGATCTCGGGTTGTTACTGCTGTGGAAGCCACGTTGAAGGATCTTGGTCTTAATGTAACGTCTACCACGGACGTTCGTCTGACTTAGATGCTGTTATAACGTGGGTTCCCTTTCGGGTAGCGGCGGTGATTGTCGGGGGAGTCTGGGAAGACCGCGGGGTGTCGCTGGTACGCTCCCGTGGAGTCGCAATAAGTGTAGAGGGGGAGGTCAAGGGGAACTCCGGGAGGCGGACTGGGGACTTTACAGATATACCTCCACCGAGGGTTATTGACGATGTAGTAACAATGGGTGGGTCGAGCGGTACGAGCGTTGAGGTACTCAAAGACGAGGTGGCACGTGGTATTTGGCGGATACACTACGGCTGGCGAGTCTACCATCCACAAGGGAAGTGGAGACGAGGTCACGGGGATCCCCCTTGGTCACAAAGGGATATGCCGGAGCTAGTTCACTTAGGGACACTGCAAGTCCCTAGCACAGAAGACGAGTAGAAGGTGGTATTCCAAGAAGACCAAGATGGGGATCCTGGTCCGTACTACTACGAGCTTAAATACATGTTAGGGAACCAGTTCTGGCTCCGCTCGAACTTGTACGTAGCCAATAGCGTAAGTAGCGTGATCTAACAATAGAATCCGCAGTCCTTATCGTAATCCAAATCTTGTACAACAATAGAGAACCTCAGTCAGCATAGTAATCTGTATCACGTACAACAATAGAATGTATCAGTCATCCAAACACGAGGCGTCGAGATCCAAAGTCCATGACATATTACTTCTGACGTACCGAGTCATCATGAATGCGTCAGAGTTCACAACCGGGCCGGGTAGTCCAAAGACAGAACGTAACATGCCAGGCTAATAAAATCAATCCCCACCATCAAAAACCCCACCTATTTCCCATATCCACCAACCCAGAAGCAGAGCCTTTCGAAGTTGTCACCATGGACTTCATCACAAAATTACCCCCATCCCAGGGGTTTGACTCCATCCTCACAGTCACTGACCACAACTGTTCAAAAGCCACAATCTTCATACCCTGTAACGAAACCATTACTGCTGAAGGAGTTGCCCAACTGTACCTCCAGCATGTCTACCCACACTATGGAATGCCACACAAACTCATCACCAATCAAGACCCACAATTCACATCTGTGTTCATGAAGGGGTTGTGTAGCATACTGGGAATATGACAGAACATTTCCTCCACATACCACCCCCAGATGGATGGACAGTCAGAACATACAAATCAGTGGCTAGAACAATACTTGCATCACTGGAGTAATGTGCAGCATGTAACGTCTACCACGGACGTTGGCCTGACTTAGGCGTCAGTGTAACGTGGGTTCCCTTCGGGTCAGAAACGGTGGTTGTCAGGGGAGTCAGGAAATACCGCGGGGTGTCGCTGGTATGCTCCAAGGTGATCGTGGTAAGTATAGAGTGGGAGATCAAGCGGTACGTTCGGAGGGACTTCAGGGACTTTACGTATGTATCTCCAACTGGGATGGTCGACAATGTAATAGCACTTGTACGGTCTTGTGGTTCAGGAGTTGAGATACTCGAAGACGAGGTGACACGTGGTACCAGGCGGGTAAGAGACGGTCGGCGTATCCACCATTCACAAGGGAACTGGGGATTAGAGGTCACGGGGATCCCTTCTTGGTCTAAGGGATATGCCGGAGCTAGTTCACTTAAGAGTCGACAGGACTCTTAGCACAATAGATGAGTGGAGTAGTGGTATTTGAAGAAGACCAAGATGGGGATCCTGGCCTGTAATACTATGAGCTTAAATACATGTAAGGGAGCTGTCGTGAACCTAGAAACTCGTTCACGACTCAGGCGTTCAAGACCGTTCCGGACCGGCCCGGTCTTACGTAATCACCTTCTTAATTGGGAAATCTGGAAGCGGAGTTCGAATTTCATACTCCGACGATCACGTGATCGATCACGTGATAAGCCTCTGTTGATCCACCACGTGACGTAACCACGTGCAGAGCACCTCCCTGAGGACTATGGAAGAGTCATTCCCATTTGTCAAGATCCACCCCACGATTTGGAGCAAATCGTACCATATCCGAGGAATTATCCCATTGGCTGATAGAGAAGACACATCGCCAACACGTCACCGACTGTGGCGCAGTCGTGCCACTGTCACGGATTTATCCTATTGGACTGCAGAGCAGTCACATCATTATCGCATCATATTGACTGCGGATTGCGTCATATCGCGCCATCGACTGCGGAAGAGTCGTACCACCCTATGCTTTATTCTGATTGGACTGCGGATCTATCGTATGAACCTGTTACTTATTGCGATTGGACGCTATTATTAGAAGTACTCGGATATTCCCTGCGCAGTTTCTGCAGCACCCGTGGAAAGGCCCTAAGCCTGCCCTAAACACCTACGCACAGACCATGTCCCTAGGTATATAAGGCCTGCGAATTCCATGGATCAGTCCTCAGACTGTCCACTTTGTGTACTCCTCTCAAAGTCTGACAACTCTCCTGCCTGCCTCTCACCTCCTGTGCCCCTTCAATCATTGGACGAAGCCCCTTTGATAAGCGCCACTACCCCTCAGCTGAGCGCTGAGTTCTGTCAACAGTGCCCCTTCAGTGAGTGGACGTAGCCCCTCTCACAAGCGCCACTATCCCTTGGCTGAGCGCCAAGTTCTGTTGGTCAAGCAAGCAGCCCTTCCCCAGTCCTATTCTCCCTACTGTTATCCGACACTTCGCCCCCAGCTCTACCAACCCCTTGTCAGATGGAATGTATTTGTCAAGTGGCAGTACGTTCTTCACACTTGGACAGTCTTACTCATAGTCAGAGTTGACTAAGAGCCTTGGGCATCCAGTGTCCGATTCCGAGTTCGATTTCTCTCAGTACGGAGACTGGGACGGCAATTCCAGTTCCTACTACAACGACACCCCCGCGAGTGTATCGCGTTACTACCTCGAGGCCCGTCGAGCAAGACCGGCACCAGCAGTAGAAAAGGAGGAGACTCCTGAAGCCCTCAGAGGAGAGGAAGAAGCACCGAGCGAAGAACCCGAGCCCCGCGCCGAGCGCGCATCTCCCACACCCAGTACCCCGACCCTCGTGTCCCCGACCCCCACGTCCCCCTGCGCTAGACCCCTCGTACAAGACGAGAGGTTGATTATTGTTGACCGAGAAGGCAACGTAGTGTTCATCCCATCCCACGCTGCAAGAGCGATTCCCCGAGCCCCCACCCCAGAGCCCCACGTATCCCCACCACCCACCAGACCCGCCACCCCCCCAATCCCAGCTCCGGAACCCGAGCACCCCCAGCAGCAACAGCAACAAGACCCCCAGCGCCCCGGAGACCCCCTGGAACTGTTAGAGTTCCTGTTAGTACTGGCCTTATTGTCAACTACAAGAAGAGTAGTTGTACATAGATTTAGAGATTGAACTGTAAACCGAGCGGTTTTAAGTTTTATCTAGAGTATTCCCCTTCGCGTGCTTAGAGACATAAGGACTAAGAACCGAGTGGTTTTAAGTGCCTTGAGCTAACCTACTGCAGCTTGAGTAAGCCTAAGTGTTTGAATTTTTAGGAAAATTCACCGAGTTCAACTGAGCATTCAGTCCAAGAAGATCAACTGAGTAGAGTTACTAGTTGAACAAGAGCAAGACTTGAGGAAGTCTGCCATCCCAGTGAATGAGTAATGAGAGACCGCTTACTCAAGAAGAAGATAATCTCGTCCCTGTGTATTTTGGCAACCCGTTCTTCTCCCTAGAAGATAACCTTGTGTACGCCACTTGGAGAGGATCCCTTGTTTCAAGCCCCAACGGACGATTTCCGTGGACCAGCGTCGTTACCCAGAGAACACTCTGTGTACAAGACTTCGAGGAAGCCTACCCTAACATCAGCAAAGTCCGAAACCTCAATTGGCTAGTCCTTAGAGGAACCTTCAAGAACAGAAAGGTCTCTTGGAACTTCATCAGAGACGTTTGGACCTACAACAACAACCGAGAAGTTTGGTTTACAGACTCTGCTGAACCATCGGAGAGTGAAGAGCTTTCACCGACCCCCGCCGACAGTAATGCACCTGAATCCGACAGCGAACAAGCAGAAGTTTCGCAGATCCTAGAAGAAACAACACAAGTCCTCACTGGTCTTTTATCCCGAGTAGCGTCAAGACCAGCCTCCCCCCAAGCCTCCCCCCGAGTAATACCAGGACCCCCAGAGCAGAGTCGACTGAGAATAGCGACTACCCCCCCGAGATTACCCTCCCCACCGTTAACGAGAGCGATGGTACCCCCCCGAACACCCTCCCCGAGTAACCCAGTAATCATGGCAGCGAGACCACCAGTAAAGATTCTTGGTGCAGCGCCTGAGCCCTATGACGGAAAGCCCAACAATGCAGAAGTGTTTTGGAATAATCTGGCCAATTATTTCCATCTTAATCAAGCAATCTTCGACACAGACGACAAGAAGATTTCCACGGCCCTGACCTACTTCAAGGCAGGGACTTCAGCGGGCGAGTGGGCTCAAGATAGGCAGAAGACCGCGTTAAATCCGACAGCAGCTGGAGCAGCTGTTACCTTTGGAACATGGGCACAATTCAAGACAGACTTTGATAAACATTTTATCCCCGCACACACGGCGATGGAAGCCACCAACCTCATGTACACCCTGAAGATGGGCACCCGACCATTCAATGAGTGGTACCAAGACTGGTCCACCCATGCCAAGAGGAGCGGTGCGAATGAGCAAACCCAGATGTTCGCTTTCCGGCAAGCGATTCTGAGCAATCTTCATGAGAAGTTGATGGGTGTCTCCCCCCTCCCGACCACCCTCGCCGACCTAGTAGAGAAAGCTAGGGAATTCGATCGTGTATACCGAGTATACACTGGAGTCCAGATAAATGGTCAAGAGAAGAAGTTTGTTTCAGGACGAGCGGTCCTGACCCAGGAGAAGAGCAAGAGCAGTTCTTCAAGGTCCAGAAGGTTCAAAGATAGAAACAAGTCGGAAAGAGAGTACCGGTTCAAGAATCAGCTATGTTACTACTGTGGCGAGTCAGGCCACATACTCCGAGACTGCGAGAAGAAAACGCAGGACAAGAAGGCTAGCGGTAGCCAGTTGGCGGTGCGGACTGCCTTCATAGGCGAAGAGCAAGATCAAGAGATGATCAAAGCCTATGATGAAACCCTGGATGATCACCCGGCTCAGATGTGAGCTAGTCAAGAGTTTTGCTGAAGTAAACCTGTGGGCCAGAGTTGGTCACTTTCCCGTCGAAAATTACTTCAAGCACCGGAGGACCAGAGTTGGTTGCTTCACATCATCATCCAGAGGGCCAGAGGTGGCCAAGTGTTCTAGGAACCAGAGTTGGTTGCCTAATGAAACCCTGTGGGCCAGAGTTGGTTGCTTGTGCTAGGAACCGCGGGCGGTTGCCTAATGAAACCCTGTGGGCCAGAAAGTTGGTCACTTGTTCTAAGGGCCAGACGTGGTCACTCAATGGAACCCTGCGGGCCAAAAAGCAAAATTGGTCTCTTCTGCGGGCCGAAAGGTCTCTTCTGTGGGCTAACAAAGCAAGTTTAGTCTCTTCTGCGAGCCGATGCGGAAATCCAGTCTCTTCTGTGGGCCAAATGACGAAAACATTGTGGTCTCTTCTGCAGGCTGATGAGCAAAATACCAGTCTCTTCTGCGGGCCAAATAACGGACAAATTTTGGTCTCTTCTGCAGGCTGATGAGCAAATACCAGTCTCTTCAAGGAAGAATCAAGACGATTACTTCAAGTTAGATCTGAGCAAAAAGATCAATGCGCATATTGTGGAATACATCTATGGATCAAGACGATCATTACAAGTGCATTATGTCCTGGAAGACATCATAAAAACTCCAAGAGTGATCTTGAGGAAGATCAAGCGCGTATCAAGCAAATACACCTGTGGATCAAGATGATCACTTCCGGCACTATATATATATATGTTGAGCAACATCCCCCACCCCCGAGTCAGGCCAGAAATGAAGGCCATCCAGCATACATCGAGTGATGTTCCACCCCAAGTCATGTCGAGCGACATTTCCCCTCCCCAAGTCCCTGGTGTTTTCCGTCAAAATTTCATCAAAATTTTTTTCGGATTCAACTTCATTCACAACAAAGTCAAGTCAACAAGTTGAGGAACTGTCCGGTGTCCAGTCCCTTAGAAAGGGGATAGCGAATAAAGTTGAAGAAACAGTTGAAGAAATTTCCAAATTTCAAGCACCCCAGAGCATTTTTTCAAGAAACGCAGACGGATACATGGCGTTGAGGAAGAAATCGAGTTTTCAAAGTACCCCCCAGAGACAATTTTCAAGAAATGCAAACAGATACATGGCGTTGAGGAAAATTTCAAGACATAGACATTCAGCAAGAATGATGTCAGAAGATGGAGTCATCTTATCCAGTTCCACCCCGAGATCCCCGACACACGTTTTCCGAGTAAACGCACAAGTCTTTGCATTGAAGATAGAGCTATCTTTACCCGTGTCGCGAACCATCATGGTCCTACCCAGTCTTACCCACCCAAGGAAGTTGTGCAACTTCACCACCCCGGACATGATGTGTTGTTTTTTCTTTTTTGAAGAGGAAGAGGACCCCCAGTTCCCGAGTCCCTGAAGTTACTCCCGAACCCACCCCTGATATCCGACAATCCCTTTCCAAAGGAGCGACCCTGACCCTTGTTAAAGAGAGAACAAGTCAATCAGTGCTAGCAGTGTAGCACAGTGTTAAAAAGGGGATACTGTCATGAACCTAGAAACTCGTTCACGACTCAGGCGTTCAAGACCGTTCCGGACCGGCCCGGTCTTACGTAATCACCTTCCTAATTGGGAAATATGGAAGCGGAGTTCGAATTTCATACTCCGACGATCACGTGATCGATCACGTGATAAGCCTCTGTTGATCCACTATGTGACGTAACCACGTGCAGAGCACCTCCCTGAGGACTATGGAAGAGTCATTCCCATTTGTCAAGATCCACCCCACGATTTGGAGCAAATCGTACCATATCCGAGGAATTATCCCATTGGCTGATAGAGAAGACACATCGCCAACACGTCACCGACTGTGGCGCAGTCGTGCCACTGTCACAGATTTATCCTATTGGACTGCGGAGCAGTCACGTCATTATCACGTCATATTGACTGCGGATTGTGTCATATCGCGCCATCGACTGCGGAAGAGTCGTACCACCCTATGCTTTATTCTGATTGGACTGCGGATCTATCATACGATCCTGTTACTTATTGCGATTGGACGCTATTATTAGAAGTACTCGGATATTCCCTGCGCAGTTTCTGCAGCACCCGTGGAAAGGCCCTAAGCCTGCCCTAAACACCTACGCACAGACCATGTCCCTAGGTATATAAGGCCTGCGAATTCCATGGATCAGTCCTCAGACTGTCCACTTTGTGTACTCCTCTCAAAGTCTGACAACTCTCCTGCCTGCCTCTCACCTCCTGTGCCCCTTCAATCATTGGACGAAGCCCCTTTGATAAGCGCCACTACCCCTCAGCTGAGCGCTGAGTTCTGTCAACAGTGCCCCTTCAGTGAGTGGATGTAGCCCCTCTCACAAGCGCCACTATCCCTTGGCTGAGCGCCAAGTTCTGTTGGTCAAGCAAGCAGCCCTTCCCCAGTCCTATTCTCCCTACTGTTATCCGACACTTCGCCCCCGGCTCTACCAACCCCTTGTCAGATGGAACGTATTTGTCGAGTGGCAGTACGTTCTTCACAGGAGCCATTCCTAACTCCGCTCGAACTTGTACGTAGCCAATAGCGTAAGTAGCGTAAATCCTAGGACAGGGATCCTAGGAATCAGTCATCCACAACGTAATACCGATATCGTACAACAATAGAACTCGGAGGTAAGCGCATAAGACACATCACATACAACAATAAGAAGCATCAGTCAGCCGGACCACGAGGCAACAAGATCCGAAGTCCATGACACATTACTACTGACATACCGAGTCATCGTGAGTACGTCAGAGTTCACAACCGGGCCGGGCAGTTTAAGAATGAAACATAACACAGCAGGACAACTGGGTGGAGGCACTCCCAATCACACAATTTGTGCACAACTCATGGCCAAATGCTATGACAAAACATTCTCCATTCTCACTCATCATGCAATGGGAACCATGGACCATCTGGACACCAAAACCCACCATAGCTGTAACACTACCACAGCATTAGTCTAACTTGGACTTTTTTTTTTTTTTTGAATCAATTTATATCCCAGAGCAGTACTCAATACAAAGCCAGTGCTACAGACTACATGTTACTCTGTGCGGAAACCTAACCCTCAGTTATAACCCCAGCCAACTTATTGTGACACTCCTACTATGAGTAACTAACAGGCAAACATAGCCTAAGCCAGTGATGACCGTGTGACACTCAATCAATGGAAGGGTATTCAATGCAGTAAGGATGAGAGTAAGTAAGCATGTTGATCATGTAAGCAGGGAAACTGTGGTGGTAAATGTCCTGATAAGGGCATGTGAGTCTGGAAAGGGTGGTTCTGTAGGTGCCCTCCCAGAGGACACCAGGTAAGTTTAGGGTTAATGGTGGGTAGGGGACAGATTAGGTCCTGGTGGTGTGCCCAGCCAGTCTGTGTGTGTGTCATCCAAATCCTCATCCCTACCTCCCATCCTCCCATGCCTTCATCATGCCTTCCTTCACCTCCTACCTTTCTAGGCAGTCTGCTATTACCTCATGGACCCTCTTGGGCTTGGCAAGGTTATTTCGATGGGAGGATTTCCCAATCCAATGGGACATTGCTTACTCACTCAGGGGCCCAACCCTGGCTTTCAGGCATCAACCATATGGGGGGATGCTCATGGTGCTGGCTCCGCTTGCAGGGTGTGTTCCATTTTAGGTCAAGCATGTGCTTTGATCCGCAATCAGGTCGGTTGGGGTTGAATCAGGAAGTGGTGCAGGATTGTTGGAGATGGAATTGGAGAACTGGATGTGGGGTGAGGTTGGGGTTGGTGCTGTGCGGGCAGGTGTGGTAGACCATTGAGGTCCGAGTTGGAGTGGCATGATGCCATGGGGTGGTTATGTAATGAGTGTGCCTGTCAGGAATATTGCCTGAGTGAGGATTGAACCCAAGGGCTCGCACCAAGCTCTCCTGAGCAGGAAGGGGGGTGGTGGGCTGGCCCACTGCACCACCCACCCCCTGTCTAACTTGGACTTGCAGATGGCAATCACTACTTAGCATCAAGAGGAATAGACATAGTCCAACATCAAGAGAATCCCATATGCCATGATGAAGGCAACTTGTACTGCTTGCACAGTCAGGACTACGGCCACCAGTAATGGATGAGGAGCCAGTGCTCTTTCTTAAGCTCAGAGGCTAAGGTGGAAAGATATGCAGATTGAGGCACAAAGGCCCGAAGAGATGAGTTAGAGAGTGGTATTTAGAAGAAGACCAAGATGGCATATCTCAGTCTTTGCAAGCCACTATTTATACAGTAAAGGGGTAGCTTTAAAGCCCCTCCTGTGAACTCCGAAACCCTGTAGCATAAGTAGCTCAAACCCTACTACAGCTATCCTAGTATCAAGTCATAATAGCTATCACATGCTACTACAACTGCTGACTGATGAGTCCATGACTAATTACTCCTTACTATCATAGTTATAACTGTATAGTAAGAGATGTTCTACTCCATTCATGACAATAGCAACCATGGATGGTTTTGAAATTTGTCTTCACTTCTGTAATGATCAATGAGGAAAGATGCTTACTACACAGTTATGACTATGGTAGTAAGTAGTAATTAGTCATGGACACATCCATCAGTCAGCCAAGTTGTAGTAGCATGTGATAACTACTATGACTCAATACTAGGATAGCTGTAGTAGGGTTCAAGCTACTTATGCTACTCAATTTCAGACTTCACAGAGGGGCTTAAAAGCTGCTTCTTATCTGTATAAATAGTGGCCTGGAAAGACCCAAGATACACCATCTTGGTCTTCTAATATCACTCTTTAGACTCATCTTTGGGCCTTTGCACCTTCACTCCCTTTTTCATTGCCTTAGCCTTCAAGCTTAAGGATTGCACTGGCACCTCATTGACTACTGGTTACCTTAGTATTCATCGCACATGCCATTCAAGTGGCTCTCATAGTATTCTACAGTGTCTTGCAGACCATTGAGTCTTGGTACTTGTCTAAATGCTAAGTTGTGATCATCTTCCCATGTCTAAGTCAGGCTCACACTGTGGTAGTGTAATGTTACGTTTCGTTCTCGGACTGTTCGGCCCGGTCGTGGACTCTGACATATTCGCAATGACTCGGTATGTCAGATGTAATGTGTCATGGACTTCGGATCTTACTGCCTCGTGTCTCGGCTGACTGATGATCGCTATTGTTGTACGTACTGACGATTACGCCTGCTGACTGATGACTCTATTGTTGTACGTGTTGTGGATTACGACGACGACTGCGCATCTTATTATTAGGATACGCTACTTACGCTATTGGCTACTTACGAGTTCGAGCGGAGTTGGAACCTAACTCCCTTACGTGTATTTAAGCTCGTAGTATTACGGACCAGGATCCCCATCTTGGTCTTCTTCGAATACCACTTCCTAACTTGCCTTCTGTGCTAAGGGCCCGTAGTCGCCCTTAAGTGAACTAGCTCCGGCATATCCCTTAGAGACCAAGGGGGATCCCCGTGACCCTATCTCCATCTTCCTTCGTGAATGGTAGATTCGCCAGTAGTACCTTATCCGCCTGGAACTACGTGCCACCTCGTCTTCGAATATCTCAACGCCAGAACCGCCCGTCCGACTCACTGCTACTACATTGTCGACAACCCCCAGTGGGAGTACGTTCACACCGTCCCGAGTCCACCAACAGGAGTTCCCGTAGAAGAGACTCTCTATACGTATAGGGATTCCACCGGCACGTATCAACCCCATCCCGCAGTCTTCCCACTAGCAGATACACACAGATTCTATCCCCGAGGGAACCCACGTTACAACAGCGCCTAAGTCAGGCAAACGTCCGTGGTAGACGTTACATTAAGACCAAGATCCTTCAACGTGGCTTCCGCAGTAACAACCCGCGACCTTTGGATTCCATTCCGACCCTATCACATTGACAGAAGAGGGGAACGCAACGTCCCTAAGCAATACCTCAAAGAGGCCTTTTGGCAGACAGAACAAGGGGACCCAGGCTACGTAGTCCTCTACACCTACAAAGACGGAAAGACCGGACTCATCCCGGTAGAATTTAACTTCGAACACACCTGTTGGACAGAACTCAAGTGGGACGCCCTCCACTACAAACTACAAGTCGTCCGACCCGCAGGATCGAGCCTCAAACTCGACATACTACAAAGCGAAGTCACCACCAGAGACCAGTGGGGCCCCATTGACGGACAAGAAGAAGAA
>JAKELG010000698.1:0-15497 GCA_021527035.1 Lactarius vividus
ATTACGAGGAAGACGCTTACTATATGGTTATGACTACGATAGTAAGTAGAGATTAGTCATGGACTTGGATCAGTCAGCGCGTCGTGTTAGCATGTGATTGCTAGCATGACTCATTACTTGGATAGCGATAGTAGGGTTCAAGCTACTTACGCTATAGGGTACAAGTGTCATAGGGGAGTTTTAAAGCTATCCCCTTCATATGTATAAATAGTGGTTCGCGAAGACCAAGATACCCCATCTTGGTCTTCTTCTGAATACCACCTCTCTTACATTCCATTTCGTCCTTTGGGCCTTCGCACCTCTCAAGTCTTCTTAACTCAATCTTCCCTGACCTTCGTGTCTAGGACGCTGGCCCTCTCGAATCATCACCTCAGAGTTGCCTTAGTACTAATCGGATGGGCATTGTGGATCGCCTTAGTTGTCTTCTACGGGATTACCGAGACTCTGAGAGAGTCTTTTAAACCTGCTAAGTCGTGAACGCTGTAGTACGAGTCCAAGTCAGACTAACGCCGTGGTAGCGTTACAAACAGGATACTCAGCTTTGTTTAGTGTGGCTGAGGCCCATTGGATGTCTGGCTGGAACATGGCCAGCCAGGGATATCTGAGGATGATGTCTTCTCCTCCTACATTGGTGACCAGGAATCTCATCTCCTTTTTGACTCCCTTGGTTTCAACTTCTTGATCCACGCAGTGGGTGATCTTGCCCCCTTTGTTGTGCGTGCCATTGATGTTCCAGATCTTCCGATGATGATCTAGTTCTTTGAGGCCTAGTTTCATTCTTCTGATGAAGTCCAGATGTATGAAGTTGTTAGTGGCTCCGGAGTCCACTAGTGCTCGTTTGTCGGCCATGGCGTAACTTGCGCGCAATGAAACTGGAACATGCATAGATTGATAGCGCGTTATGAACACAGAATTACACCGTAATGCCCTCACCCAGGCCGTCGGGTTTAGGCGCTTTGAAAATCCTCTCGCCCCATTAGGTCCCTGACTACCAAGTCCCTTGCTTCTTCGTCCAAATTTCAGACTCTGTTTATCCAGCTGGTCGCCCGTTCTTGTGGCGTTTCAGTGGTGGCGCTGGCGCCGTGGCTGCTGCCGCTGTCGTCTTCGAATTGAATGAGTGGTTTCTCATGAACACTTTGGACTTCCTCGATGAATGCCCTGCGCCCTTGGCGTGGTTGCCAGTTCGTATTGTTGCGTGGGCGGCGAGGTTGGAGGCAGTTGCGCTGGAAGTGACCGGGTTTGCCGCAGTTGAAACAGTTGACATTCTTCATGTCGATGACCCCTCTATTTGGTGGGTGTCCTCCTTGTTGAGTGTAGGGTGGCTTGGCGTAGTCAATTTCTTCGGATCCTGCAAGGTGTGCTTGCACTCTTCCAGGAGTGGTGTCCATGGCGTCCAGGTGGTTTTGGAATGCCTGCCATCCTTGGCGAGGCTGCTGGGGGCGATTTGGAGCGTTGAAAGTCCTGAGAGAAGTATTGCCCAGCTTACCGGGTCCTGGGGGTTTAAGTCCCCCCAAACACGTCTGAAGATGCATCCATTTGCACTGTTGCTCCAGCACCACTACCTTCCATTGCACGTACGTATTGGGGCTGTGGAAGTTGTAGGCATTCTTGTAGAGTTCCACCGGGAGTCCGCTGGTGAACTTGTCAAGAACGAGGGAGTTGTTGAAGTGATACCCCGCTTCTCTAACCGCCTTTTCAAACTTGGCGACGTATGAGTCTATGTCTTGTCCCTCCATTCTGAAACCCTTCTGGAGTTCCTGTTGCACATGTTCCTTTTCGAGGGTGTCGGCAAAGGTGTTGCGGAATCCGAGTTCGATGGCTTCCCAGATCCACTTGTCGTAAGGACCATGCTTGGCCTTGTACGCCTTGACCCACTTGGTGGTGGAGAGAACCCATTCATTGACGTGGTCTCCTTGAATATAGGTAAGGAAGATCAGCGCTTTGCGGTAAGGGAGGGCGAACGCAGGGTTGTCATAGTTGGTTTCGACAAACAGTTCCCATTGGGTGAGAAACTGTTGCACTTTGGTACGGTCTCCGGTGAATACGAGGGGCTCCTTGCCCATGAATTTCTCAGGCTTGGTCCCGCTTGAGACGTTTGGTCTGGAAAAGAGGGGTCCTCCTGGGTCTCCTCCTCCATTGTCTCCTCCTCCTCCTCCGCTGTGTCCTCCTGGCGGTGGGCCTTCTCCACAACTAATACGCACGGGTTCCTGAAATGTGGTGGGTTGTTCGGTGATAGTAGTGGTCATGTCTGTAGGAATTGACTCAGCTAAGAATCCTAACTGCGCTTCTTCTTCTTCTGCTTGAGCTTTGAGGATGCGAATTTCCTCCGGGTTGCTTCCCAGTGATGGGGATGGTGCGGGTGTCTTGGGTGTTGGTGATTGGACTGGTTCTTCTTCTTGTCCGTCAAGAGGGCCCCACTGGTCTCTTGTGGTTACTTCGCTTTGTAGAATGTCAAGCTTGAGACTTGATCCTGCGGGTCTGACAACTTGTGATTTGTAGTGGAGTGCATCCCACTTGAGTTCGGTCCAGCAGGTGTGTTCGAAATTGAATTCTACAGGGATGAGTCCTGTAGTGCCGTCTTTGTAAGTATAGGAGACTACGTAGCCTGGGTCTCCCTGTTCAGTTTGCCAAAATGCTCCCTTGAGGTATTGCTTGGGGACATTGCATTCCCCTCTTCTGTCGATGTGATACAGTCGAAACGGGATCCAAAGATCTCGGGTTGTTACTGCGGTGGAAGCCACGTTGAAGGATCTTGGTCTTAATGTAATGTCTACCACGGACGTTGGTCTGACTTAGACGCTGTGGTAACGTGGGTTCCCTGTCAGATGTCGTCGGTGGTTATCCGGAGAGTCGGGGAATATGGTGGGATGTCGTTGGTAAGCTCCCATAGAGTCGTGATACATATAGAGAGGGAGGTCAAGCGGCATGCCGGGAGGTGGACTGGGGACTTTACGGATATACCTCCACCGGGGGTTATCAACGATGTAGTAGCAATGGGTGGGTCTTGCGGTACGCGCATTGAGATATTCAAAGACGAGGTGACACATGGTATTGGGTGGATAAGTCACGGTCGGGGAGTCTACCATTCATGAAAGAACTGGAGACGAAGTCATGGGGATCCCCCTTGGTCACGAAGGGATATGCCGGAGCTAGCTCACTTAGGGACGCTGCGAGTCCCTAGCACAGAAGACGAGTAGAGAGAGTGGTAATTGAAGAAGACCAAGATGGGGATCCTGGTCCGTAGTACTACAAGCTTAAATACATGTAAGGGAGTTAGTTCCAACTCCGCTTGAACTTGTATGTAGCCAATAGCGTAAGTAGCGTGGTCTAACAAGAGAATCCGCAGTCGGTATCGTAATCCGAGTCACATACAACAATGGAGAGCATCAGTCAGCATAGTAAGCCACATCATGTACAACAATAGAGAACATCAGTCATCCGAACACGAGGTAACAAGATCCGAAGTCCATGACGTATTACTACCGGCGTGCCGAGTCATCATGAGCACATCAGAGTCCGAGACAGAAACGTAACAAGGGTGAAGAAGCTAGTTGCATCTGATATTAGGAACCGAGGCAATGAGTTCACACCCACACGTTCCCATCTGACCACTACAATAAGTACCGTTTTGGTACTGGCCATCAATATCATTACGTTGTAACAGTAGCTCGGCTTCTGAGCCCGAAACCGGCCATTTCCATCCATTTCAACTTCTGCTGAGTCATCACCAGTCACGCCCTATCTCGGCCATCGCCACCATCTCACCCACTTGTCCTTATCCACTCCGTCTCATGTCTTTCTCTATCCACCATCTCGTCGTTCCTTGCCTCGTCGACCCATCTTTCCCTCCCTCATCAGATACCCTTTGATCACCCACATCTTATCCATGTGCGGTTAACTTCATCCTGAACTGTGACGCCGACAGCCTCAAGCATTCCATGTGTCTCCCACCCACTCTCCTTTCATCGTTTCCTCACCATATTTTCACCCTTGGTTGATCGACTTCGTGTCATCGTGCCTCAAGCCTTGTTTCCTCAATGGATCATTCTAGTTCGTGCTCTCTGTCTTGGGCACAGGCATGCCCAGTTTTATTTTTGATTTACCTACTCTTTTCTGACCATCCCTTGTACTTGTAGTGCGCGTTGTCAATATCTTCGGCACTGTCGTTCGGCCATGTGACTCTGTTCACCGAACACCCTATTTTACCCATAACTCGTGTTTCTTGCCTCACATCTGCCTCGTGTTTTCACCCTCCAACTCCCTTCCTACTTACGATCCTCCATTGACTTTTCCCCATCTTACATTTCGTCTCTCACAAATCTCGACTTAGACGGTTTCAAAGTGCATTTACCTTAGCTACTGACTTGATGTATAAAGGTTGTCATGATTGCATCTGAAATGTCATTGTCGATTTCCCCCCTCTTCCGTTCTCATCTGATTCTTTCTTTCTCTTGTGCGATCTAAATGACTTTTGAGGTCAGGCCTTAACGTGAGGGCACCCAATTTGTCGTCTTCTTCACTTTACTCTCCTCTCCCTCAAGATCGACTTTCACATCTCTTCCGTGATTCTTTTACTAAATCTCTATTGTTCCCTTCTAGGTTGTTAAATTCTCGCGATTGTCCTCTCGACCTTCGTAAGGAAACTATAGTCTTTTGTTTCCCTCTGTCTTGTGGATTCCCTCCAACTTCGTGCAAATGTTCTTGTGTGGTTTTGGCACTCCCCTCTTCACAATTTCTGCCCACATTTAACTCACACACGCACTCACAAGCACATACAACATTACGGGAAGATGCCCAAGGTATGCAGCTTGCAAGCCTATTACGGCTTTCAAATTCTGCATGGTGTTCACTAGCACACTTGGGTGTTGATATGTTGATACATGTTGATGCTTTACGTTGGCTCACAAAAAGGCATGTTGGCTCATGGGCCTGAAGGTTGATCATAGTTACAGGTCAATGTTGAGGCCTTCCCAGTTCACCCACTGGGTGATATTCCAAGATTTCCCCATCCCAATGAGGTGAATAGGACGTTGCAAGGTCACCGAGAGCAATGACTGGTGTGGTAAGAAACATAGCAAGCCAACACTGTAACGTCTACCACGGACGTTCGTCTGACTTAGACGCTGTTGTAACGTGGGTTCCCTCGCGGGTAGCATCGGTGGTTATCAGGAGAGTCAGGGAATACCACGGGATGCCTTTGGTACGCTCCCGTGGAGTCGCGATACGTATAGAGGGGGAGGTCAAGGGGTACACCGGGAGGTGGGCTGGAGACTTTACGAATATACCTCCACCGAGGATTGTCGACGATGTAGTAACAGTGGGTAGGGTGAGCGGTGCGAGCGTTGAGGTATTCAAAGACGAGGTGGCACATGGTGTAACGTTACCACAGGAACATTATGTGCGACGTGCACGTCACTAAGTCGCTCAGGCCGAGGTAACGGGATGTGAGTTGGTCTGTTAGGACCAAGTTCGATGGTGAACAAGCACCACACGGTCTCCTCAGACACGTAGGTGATAGTCAGGGGTTCTGGGGTTCAAGCAAAAAGGCGAACCAAAGTCGTGCTCAAGCAAAACAGCGAGTGGAAGTCATTCATGGATTGACAACGATGTGGTATTACACAAGAAGTCAAGTCTACCGTACAAGCTAGGTAGCGTGCGACTTATATACTAGTACAGAATGTTTGTATGCGACAAACATATGGCGCGATACGTGGAGTCCTAAGTAAAAGCAGAACAAGGGCAGAACTATAGTAGGAAACATAGTGATTGCGCAGGGTCATGTGGGAGTCAGCTGAGACCGGAGCGCCGTGAACTTTGATATACAAGGAAGGGGGCGTGAGGGCGTATCGTGCGGCGAAGAGATCATGGGAAACGATTGGGCGCGTGATGAGTTATGGGCGTAACAAGGTGGGGTGTGGGAATGAGAAGTAAGGAACGGAAGCGTCCACGGAGAAAGATGGGAGAATCGTAACACGTGGTATTTGGCGGATACGTCATGGCTGGCGAGTCTACCATTCACAGAGGAACTGGAGATGAAGTCACGGGGATCCCCCTTGGTCACAAAGGGATATGCTGGAGCTAACTCACTTAGGGACACTGCGAGTCCCTAGCACAGAAGACGAGTAGAGAGTGGTAATTGAAGAAGACCAAGATGGGGATCCTGGTCCGTAATACTACGAGCTTAAATACACGTAAGGGAGCCAGTTCTAGCTCCGCTCGAACTCGTATGTAGCCAATAGCATAAGTAGCGTAAATCCTAGGACAGGGATCCTAGGAATCAGTCATCCACCACATAATACCAGTATCGTACAACAATAGGACTTGGAGACGAGTGCATAAGACACATCACGTACAACAATAGGAGTCATCAGTCAGCCGGAACACGAGGCAACAAGATCTGAAGTCCATGACACATTACTACTGACATACCGAGTCATCACAAATACGTCAGAGTCCACAACCGGGTCGGGCAGTCCGAGAACAGAACGTAACAAACACAGTGTTTAAGATTTCAGAGTTAACAAAGGTTATCTCTAGCCTTCAGGAGCCCGAGCTGCACAAACCCATTCATTACAGCAACCATTAACTGTAACCTGTGGGGTTGTCCGCATTGCATGGTGTGATAGTCCTCCAGGTTGGTGTCTCATCTACGCAGGATCACACGCACAATGCCAACTGCATGACTAGCAAGACATTCTTCATCCAGCATAACAGTCAAATTGAACCTTCACCAGTTCACCAGTTCACTGGCTTCACCACGGCCGTCTCTCCCTCCAATAGGCTCACCACCATCCCACGCAAAACAAATTGATGAACAGCAAAGATGGACAGCATACTCACAGTGACAAAGTAGACTGTGGTGAGATAGACTGAGCAGCTGGAAGCAGCAGAGGGAGATCTTGCAGAAGAAGCTAAGGATAGTTCTGGCACACAAGCAGTGAGGAACTGATGTTACATTAGGGAGGAGGGAACATACCTGGCACACAAGCAGTGAGGAACTGATGTGGACCAGGAGCATACAAGCTACACTACTTATACTTTACAGAGAGTGACACTGATAACACAGAGTCATGTATTACAAGGAGCATTGTTCTCGGTATGGAACAAGAGGAATGTACAGAAAGAGAACAAGGCGATAAGAACAAAAGGAGTCCAGACCAAGATGATATCATAGTGACATCACAATAAAGATAGAACAAAGGAAAGTACAAAGACGCAAAGTACAATGTAAGGTCCAGAGAAGTCCGAGTGATGTCATTGTACATGATGTCATAGATAAGAAGAAAGTCCGAAATTGTACAGATCAAATATCTAATCTACAAGTCCTGTAAATCTTATCTAAAGCAGTCCATGCTGCAAGTCCGGTCTGTCCAGAGCCGCTAAGTGCGCAAAGGTCACTTATCAACACAAATTTGGCCTGGGAAGGTGAAAGGCTAGAAGTGTCAGTTGATGTGACCAAGCCTCATGGGGCATTCTCCACTGACAGTAAGTCGCTTGCTCTCATACTAGCAAGCACTGTACCTGGAGCCATCATGCTATGTAGCCTGTAACATCTACCACGGACATTGGCCTAACTTAGGCGTCAGTATAATGTGGGTTCCCTTTGGGGCAATACCAGTGGTTGTCGGGGCTGTCGGGAAAGACTGCAGGATGTTGCTGATAGGCTCCGAGGTGGTCACAGTAAGTGCAAAGGGGAAGATCGAGGGGTACGTTCGGGGGAGGTTCGGGGACTTTATGGATATACCTCCACTGGGGGTTGTCGACGATGTAGTAACACTTGTATGGTCTGGCGACATGGGAGTTGAGGTACTTGAATATGAGGTGGCACATGGTTTCAGGTGGGTAGGTTACAGTCGGAGTATCCACCATTCACAGAGGAACTGGGGAATAAGGTCACAGGGATCCCTCTTGGTGTTACGATTTTCCCTTCTATTTCCCATGGACGCCTTCGTTCCTTACTTCTCATTCCGATGCCCCACCTTGTTACGCCCATAACTCATCACGCGCTCAATCGTTTCCCATGACCTCTTCGCTGCACGATACGCCCTCACGTCCCCTTCCTTGTATATCAAAGTTCACAGCGCTCCGGTCTCAGCTGACTCCCACATGACCCCACACAATCACTGTACTTCCTACTATAGTTCTGTCTTTGTTCTACTTTTGCTTGGGACTTCACATGTCGCGCCATATGTTTGTTGCGTACAAACATCCTGTACTAGTATATAAGTCACACGCTACCTAGCTTGTACAGTAGACTTGACTTCTTGTGTAATACCACATCGTGTCAATCCACGAACGACTTTGGCTCGCTGTTTCGCTTGAGCACGACTTTGGTTCGCCGTTGCGCTTGAACCCCAGAACCCCCGATTACCACTTGCGTGTCTGAGGAGACCGTGTAGTGCTTATTCATCATCGAACTCGGCCCTAACCGGCTAGCTCACGTCCCGTCACCTCAGCTTGAACGACTTAGTGACGTGCACGTCGCACATAACGTTCCTGTGGTAACGTTACATTAAGTCAAGTCTCGCAACCCTGGCGACAAGTAGGAGTCGCACGAAATTTCAGAAGCAGTACATCGATCGGTATTCAACCGACGAACTCTCCGACCACGAAAAGGGCGCAGTCGTTTGGGAAGAAATCAACAACCAAGAGGGGTACTTCAGTCTTCGACGCAACAAGCCAAAAATACCACCAAGTCCACTACTTCGACGACATTCGCATTTGGGCCTACATTGACTACGACCCAAAGCAAGGACAGTGGTACGCGTACAAACCTGTCCCTCCACAATTCGGCGCAGGACCCCTCGGGTCAACCAACATCACCGGTATCAACGTCGACCCAGACTGAATCAACCACCCTCACCCCAGTACAGCCCACGATGGCCACCAACACTCAGGTCGCCACCAGCCTTACTACCACGGGAACCTCCGGCTCGGGCAGTGGAGGAACACATGCTACAGGAAGTCGACCGACTGCTCAGACGAGCGGAGCGACTCATAGCTCTAGTGACCCAACCGCCGACGGGGTCAAGCAGTGGCCCAGCTGCTGGACCTAGTGGAGGCATACATGGTAGCGGTGGAGGCCCACCGGGCGGCGGTGCCCCTGGTGGCGGCGGAGGCGGTCCAGTGGGAGGAGCCCCTGGTGGCGGTCCCCCAGGAGGAGGTGCAATCCCCATGGCCCATCCCGGGGCAATACCAGCACCGGGAGGGGGCAAACTTGGGGGCAACCCACCACCCATCTTCGATGGAAACCGAGAGGAGAGTCGAAACTTTCTTCGATCCTTTCGAATTTATCGAGGGATGAACCCAACTGTGGACCAGCTCACAGTACCCTACTCGCGAGCCATGACCTTCCTCTCCTATATGAGGGGACATCTGGTGGACGATTGGGTAGATGAGCAAACCGCGTGGCTAGACACCCAGATCACAGGAGGAGTACTGCACAACGAAGAAAACCTATGGAACACGGTCCTTGACCGGTTCACGAACGCCTACACAGACACCACCGAACGAACCAGAGCGCGCCAAGACATCGACAAATTGAAGATGATTGGCGAAGACATCGACACGTACATCGCAAAATTCCAGAACCTCACAACAAAAGCCGGCTATAATCCAGACGAAGCTAACGTCATTGAGAAATTCCAAGCGGGACTCCCCGACAACCTCATAATCAACGCTATACGCTTCCAACACCCAGTTACGTGGAACCAGTGGAAAGACGCGGCACGGCTTCAGCAAGCAGAATATCTTATGCTAAAGCCTCGCCTCACGCGTAACCGACAAAACGAGAAACGGGGAGGTCATACCCGAGATCAGTGGGTCCAAGCCCTTAACAAGGCGCGTGACCCAAACGCCATGGATATTAGCCGCACTAGAGCCCGTGCCACCCTCACAGACGCTGAGAAGCAAAGGCTGGTCGCGGAGGGGAGATGTTTCCGATGTGGAGAAAAGGGTCATGTGTCGTGTAATTGCCCACAAAAAGGCACTTGCGCTGCTCAGACCACAAGCGACGGAGGAGCGCCTCCTCCCGTCCCCACTACCCCCGCAGTACCGCCTCCCCCCCTCGTTACTCGAGTCACCATATCAGCAAACCGCGTACTGTCGAATGATGAAGCGGCTGACGCTCAGATCGCAGCGCTGGCCGCTCAACCAAAAGAAGTGCGGGACCTCTTGGTGGAGAAGCTTTTTGGAGGAAAGGATTTTCCGAATGCCTAAACCCGTCGGCCTGGGCAAAGGCGCTACACGTGTACTATAGCAGATATCGATCCATGAGAATCCCAGTTCTTTTCAAATCTGCAAACGCGACGGCCGAACGACAGGTCCTATTGGACTCTGGAGCAACCGACAACTTTATTTGTGCGGAACTGCTCAAACGAACGCATCTCGGAACCCGACCCGTCTCCACTCCCATCACTATATGGAACGTTGACGGAACTTACAACCGAGACGGCGCGATAACCCAGTACACCGATTTAGCGGTGCGGACTGGTGAGCGCACGAAGACGCTTCGTTTCCTGGTTACCAACCTAGGAAAGGACGAAGCGATCCTGGGCTACCCCTGGTTCTCGGCCTTCGAGCCCGAGATAGAATGGAGGAATGCCACGCTGAACGAAGACTTCCAACCGGTCGTGATCTCCAGCCTGAACCTTCAGAGCGACGCAATGCCACTAGAGGCCGCCATCAAGGCCTTGCAGGCATATGAGCTCGATGAGGAGGCATGGGAGCAGGTTGCGAACGAAGAACCAGAGCCAAGGATTGCCTTCCTGCGGAAAACAACAACGGCATCAGAACTCGCACAACAGGAAGCGGCAAAACGACGGGCTCAAACGTTTGAGGAAATGGTTCCTCCGGAATACTGGTCACATCGCAAGGTGTTTAGCGAGGAAGCGTCGCATCGGTTTCCCCCGCCTCGCGTATGGGATCACGCCATTGAATTACTCCCCGATGCACCCGCCACCCTCGACTGCAAGGTGTACCCATTAACGGCGAACGAAGGAGAGGCGCTTACAGCCTTCCTTAACGAACAGCTGGAGAAGGGATATATCCGCCCTTCAAAGTCCGCTTATGCGTCACCCTTCTTCTTCATCAAAAAAAGGACGGGAAGTTACGCCCGGTACAAGACTACCGACGCCTTAACGAACTCACTATAAAGAATCACTACCCCCTCCCGCTTATTCCAGAACTCGTGGATCGCATCCGAGTCGCGCGACTATACTCAAAACTGGACATCCGATGGGGATATAATAACGTTCGCATTCAGGAAGGAGATGAATGGAAAGCGGCGTTCAAAACCAACCAAGGCCTGTTCGAGCCGCGCGTCATGTTCTTCGGCCTCACCAACTCCCCATCCACATTCCAAACAATGATGGACACCATTTTCCGCGATCTCATCCTGACGAACGAAGTCGTTATCTACATGGACGACATCCTCGTTGCCACCGCGGATAACAAATGCCACCATCGGAAAGTCCTCCACGAAGTACTACGACTCTGTGAAGAACATGATCTCTATGTCAAACCAGAGAAGTGCGAGTTCGAAGTCCACGAAACTGAGTACTTAGGCCTCATTATTGGTCACGGACGACTACGGATGGACCCCGTCAAGGTTCGAGGAGTCCGAGAATGGCAACCTCCGAAAAGTCTCAAGGAGGTTCGCGCATTCCTCGGATTCTGTAATTTCTATCGGAGGTTCATACGAGGATTCTCTCAACTCGCCTGCCCCCTTCACGACCTAACAAAGAAGGAGATCCAATGGCACTGGAATGACGCGCAGCAGAACGCCTTCGAAGATATTAAGAAGCGCATATGCGAAGAACCAATACTCCTATTCCCAGACCTTACCAAACCATTCGAGTTGGAGGTTGACGCGTCAAATGTCGCGGTCGGAGCAGTGCTGAATCAGCTAGGCGCCGACAAGAAGTTCCACCCTATAGCGTTCCACTCCGAGTCATTTACGGAGACGGAACGAAATTACGATATCTACGATCGGGAGTTACTAGCCGTGGTTAAGGCACTGCGAGCGTGGAGAACATACCTCGTAGGATCCCCTCACAAAGTCATCATTCACACCGACCACGCAAACCTCCAATACTGGAAAGAACCCCGGAAGATCAATCGAAGGATCGCGCGCGAGTTCCTGGAGCTGTCAGAATACGATTTCATCTTAAGACACGTAGCAGGAACGAAGAACGCGCGCGCAGACGCCCTGTCCAGGCGGTCGGACTACGAATCCGGCGAAGGAGACAACACCAATGTCATCGTCCTACCGGCGGAAAGATTCATTCGAGCCACCCAAATGTCAATATGTGATATGGATATTTGGTCCCGGGTGGCTCAGAACGCCAGTAAAGAAGAAGCGGCACGATGGGCCGAACACCACAACCTCAAGCAGCACGACGGGCTGTGGTGGAAAGACGACGCATTAGTCGTTGTCGGGGACAACGACCTTAAGCAGGGGGTAATCACCCTTTTTCACGACTCTCCGAGCATGGGCCACCCCGGAATCGCCAACACACGCGAACTAATACGACGCGACTACTGGTGGCCCACGATGCGAGAAGACGTTGAAGAATATGTCAAGGGATGTGCCGTATGTCAGGCCAACAAAATCAACCCCCACCGACAAAAACCCCACCTATTCCCCATATCCACCAACCCCGAAGCAGAGCCTTTTGAGGTCGTTGCCATGGATTTCATCACGAAGCTACCCCCATCCCAAGGCTTCGACTCTATCCTCACAATCACAGACCACGATTGTTCGAAAGCCGCAATCTTCATACCGTGCCATGAAACCATCACAGCTGAAGGAGTAGCACGACTATACCTTCAACACGTATACCCACACTACGGGATACCTCGCAAGCTCATCACCGACAGAGACCCACGATTCACATCCGCGTTCATGAAAGGATTGTGTAGCACGCTGGGAATACGACAGAACATCTCCTCCGCATATCACCCCCAAACGGATGGCCAGTCGGAACGCACCAACCAATGGCTGGAACAGTATCTACGTCATTGGAGCAATGTTCAGCAGGACAATTGGGCAGAAGCACTTCCGGTGGCACAATTTGCACACAATTCCTGGCCAAACGCAACCACAAAGCATTCCCCATTCTCGCTCATCATGGGGTGGGAACCACGAACAGCATGGGTCTCAAAACCTACGCAAACACCGTCAATAGACCAACGACTGGAGGAGATGGTTGTACGACGACAGCACGCGCAAGATTGCATTAAGCATGCGCAAGACCTCATGTGTTACGTTTCGTTCTCGGACTGCCCGGCCCGGTCGTGGACTCTGACGTATTCGCGATGACTCGGTATGTCAGATGTAATGTGTCATGGACTTCGGATCATGTCGCCTCGTGTCTGGATGACTGATACGCTCTATTGTTGTACGTGTTCGTGATTAGGCTTGCTGACTGATGTCTCTATTGTTGTACGTGTTCTGTGTTACGATAATGACTGCGCATTCTATTATTAGGATACGCTACTTACGCTATTGGTTACTTACGAGTTCGAGCGGAGCTGGAACTAGCTTCCCTTACTTGTATTTAAACTCATAGTAGTACGGACCAGGATCCCCATCTTGGTCTTCTTCGAATACCACCGTCTAACTCGTCTTCTGTGCTAAGGGCCCGTAGTCGCCCTTAAGTGAACTAGCTCCGGCATATCCCTTTGAGACCAAGGGGGATCCCCGTGACCTTATCTCCATCTTCCTTCGTGAATGGTAGATTCGCCAGTAGTGCCTTATCCCGCCTGGAACTACGTGTCCACCTCGTCTTTGAATACCTCAACGCCAGAACTGCCCGTCCGACTCACTGCTACTACATCGTCGACAATCCTCCAGTGGGAGTACGTTCATACCGTCCCAAGTCCACCCGCAGGAGTCCCCGTAGAAGAGACCCTCTACACGTATAGAGACTCCACCGGCACGTATCAGCCTCATCCCGCAGTCTTCCCGCTGTCGGATATACACAGATTCCACCCTCGAGGGAACCCACGTTATAACAGCGCCTAAGTCAGGCAAACGTCCGTGGTAGACGTTACATTAAGACCAAGATCCTTCAACGTGGCTTCCGCAGTAACAACCCGCGACCTTTGGATTCCATTCCGACCGTATCACATCGACAGAAGAGGGGAACGCAACGTCCCTAAACAATACCTCAAAGAAGCCTTTTGGCAGACAGAACAAGGAGACCCAGGCTACGTAGTCCTTTATACTTACAAGGACGGCAAAACCGGACTCATCCCGGTAGAATTCAACTTCGAACACACCTGTTGGACAGAACTCAAGTGGGACGCACTCCATTACAAATTACAAGTCGTCCGACCAGCCGGATCAAGCCTCAAACTCGACATCCTACAAAGCGAAGTCACCACTAGAGACCAGTGGGGCCCCATAGACGGACAAGAGGAAGAACCAGTTCGCTCCCCTACTCCCAAGACACCCGCACCATCCCCCTCATTGGGAAGCAACCCCGAGGAAATTCGAATCCTCGAAGCACAAGCCGAAGAAGAAGAAGCACAGTTGGGACTATTAGCTGAGTCTATCCCCACAGACATGACCACTACCGTCACCGAACAACCCGCTACATTCCAGGAACCCGCGCGCATAAGTCGCGGAGAAGGACCACCGCCCGGAGGGCATGGGGGTGGAGGAGACGACGGAGGAGGAGGAGATCCAGGAGGACCCCTATTCACAGGACCCAACGTCTCTAGCGGAACCAAACCCGAGAAATTCATGGGTAAAGAACCGCTCGTTTTCACGGGCGACCGCACCAAAGTCCAACAGTTCCTTACCCAGTGGGAACTATTCGTGGAAACCAACTACGACAACCCTGCGTTCACTCTTCCCTATCGCAAAGCACTGATCTTCCTCACCTACATCCAGGGGGAGCACGTCAACGAGTGGGTCTTATCCACCACCAAATGGGTCAAAGCGTACAAAGCCAAACACGGCCCATACGACAAATGGATCTGGGAAGCCATCGAACTTGGCTTTCGCAACACGTTCGCCGATACTCTCGAAAAAGAAAGGGCGCAACAAGAGCTCCAGAAAGGCTTCCGCATGGAAGGACAAGACATCGATTCATACGTCGCCAAATTCGAGAAAGCGGTCCGAGAAGCAGGATACCGTTTCGACGACTCACTCGTCCTGGACAAATTCACCAGCGGACTCCCGGTGGAATTATACAAGAACGCCTATAACTTCCACAGCCCAAACACGTACGCACAATGGAAGGTAGCCGCACTAGAACAACAGCGCAAATGGATGCATCTCCAGACGCGTTTGGGGGGACGTAAACCCCCGGGACCCGGTAAGCCGGGCAATACCTCTCTCAGAACTTTCAACGCTCCAAACCGCCCCCAGCAGCCACGCCAGGGATGGCAGGCCTTCCGGAATCACCCGGACGCCATGGATACTACCCCGGGCAGAGTCCGTGCTCGACTAGCAGGCTCCGAAGAGATCGACTACGCCAAACCCCGTT
>JAKELG010000699.1:0-15497 GCA_021527035.1 Lactarius vividus
CCCAAGATCTCGAGAATCCGGCCGAAGATAGACCGCCGAAGTCTTGGTCGCCACCGTGATACCGCAAGAACCCCCAAGTTTCCCGTCGAGTGCCGAACTCCGGAAGGTACGCCCGCTGGAGCGTAACATTGTTGTTGTCTTGGGCGTACACCGGATTTACCTTTTCCATCTTACTTGTACTGATATGGTGGCTGTTGATTCGAAGGGGGTCTTCCGTCGTATCTCTTGCTGCGGCCCTGACAAAGATGTCATCGGGTAGTACCGTGACTTGGTCGTTATCTTTTTCCCCTTGATCGGTAGTCTGGGCGTCTAGATAGGGCGTCGGCTTGTCAGTTGCCGTTCCTTGATGTGGTGAATTTCGATATCATACTCAGAGAGTTCTAGTACTTCCCGTGCTACTCGGCGGCTTATTCTTATTGCGGGGAGCGCCAATACTGGAGGTTCATATGGTCCGAGACACTTGATCTTATGTGGGGGATCCTGCCAGATAGTGGCGCCAATTTCGAAGTGCCTTGACAATTGCTAGGAGTTCGAGATCGTAATGTCGTAGTTCCGTTCTGCTGTACTGAGGGGTGTTTGAATAGTAGGTGATAGGGTGCCTCTTGCCATCCTCTTTGCGTTGGAGCAGTACTGCTCCCACTGCGAATCCTGAGGCGTCTACTTTGAGTTCGAATTGATCTTCTAGCTGGGCGTGTGCGAGAACTGGTTCTTCCGTGATGAGCTTCTTGATTCTGTCGAACGCTTCTTGTTCTATCGCAGTCCATGTCCATTCCGTGTCCTTTCGTGTGAGTTTGTTGAGTGGGCGGGGCGTGTGTGGCAAAGTTTCGAATGAAAGCGCGGTAAAAGTTGCAGAAGCCTAGGAACGATCGCACCTGTTTGACGTTTTTGGGGTTTGGCCAGTCCTTGATGCCGGAAATTTTGACGGGGTCCATACGTGTCCACCCCCTTTTCAATGATTACCCCCAGGTAATCAATGCTTGGTGCGTGGAAGATGCATTTTTCCGGTTTGAGGAATAGATCGTTTTCCTCTAGTAGGTCCAGGATGTCGTGTACCGCGTTGATGTGTGCTTGTTCTGTTGACCGAGTGGCTATCCCTATATCGTCCATATACACCCTGATGGTCATGCCTTTGGTTTCGTGGTACGCGATGAGGTCTTTGCAGATCTTGTTCATCATGGTTTGGAACGTTGCCGGTGAGTTGGTTAGTCCGAAAGAACATTACCGTTGGCTCGAAAAGTCCGTATTTTGTCTTGAACGCTGCCTTTTCCTGGTCACCCTCTTTGATTCTTACGTTGTTGTATCCCCAGCGGATATCCAGTTTAGTGAATATGAATGCCCCGCTTAGGTCGGCGATGAGTTCTGGGATGAGTGGGAGAGGGGTATTGGTTGCGTATCGTCCAATTGTTGATGTTCCGATAGTCCTGTACAGGGCGTAGTTTTCCGTCCTTCTTTTTGATGAAGAAGAATGATGATGCGTACAGAGATTTAGAGGGTCTGATGTATCCTTTGGCCAGTTGTTCGTCTATCCATTCCTTGAGTGCTTTGTCTTCCGCTTGGCCTCATTGGGTAAACCTTGCAGTCGATTGTGTCCGGTGCGTTTGGTTTGAAGTCGATTGCGTGATCCCATGGCTTGGCCAGTGGGATCGGTTGGATTCTTCTTCGTTGAAGATTTTGATATGCCTTTGATTTCCTCTGGAACTGCCTTTCCTCTGTGTATTGCTTCGCTTCTATTGCCATTTCTGTTGACATGGTTGCACGTAGGCGAGTGTCTTCGAGGTCGCATTCCCGTTTGAGCTGTTCCTCGATTTTCTGTTTGTTGGGAAGTAGTAATTTTTCGAGTATTAGGCGTGCGATAACCGGGTCTATTGGGGTCTTGTGGGGTTGACGGTGCAAAGAACAACTGGATACTCAGCTTCGTTCAGGGTAGCCGTTAGCCCATTGAATATCGGGCTGGAACGTGGCGAGCCAAGGGTACCCCAGTATTATGTCTTCTCCTCCTACGTCGGTTACCAGGAATCTCATCTCTTTCGTGACTCCTTTCGTTTGTACCTCCAGATCTACGCAGTGAGTGATTTTTCCTCCTTTGTTGTGCATTCCGTCGATATTCCAGATCTTTCGGTGATGATCTAGCTCTTTGAGGCCTAGCCTCATTCGTTTGACGAATCCGGATGTTATGAAGTTATTAGTGGCTCCGGAGTCCACTAATGCTCATTTGTCGGCCATGGCGTAAACTTGCGCGCAATGAAACTGGAACATGCATAGATTGATAGCGCGTTATGAACACAGCGGTTACACCGTAATGCCCTCACCCAGGACGCGGGTTCAGGCGCTTTGAAAATCCTCTCGCCCCAATAAGTCCCGAACTACCAAGTCCCTAGCTTCGTCGTCAAGGTTTCGGACTCCGTTTATCCAGCTGGTTGCCCGTTCTTGTGGCGTATCAGTGGTGGCGCGGGCGCCGCGGCTGCTGCCGTTATCGTCTTCAAATTGGATCAGGGGTTCTTCTTGGACGCTTTGCACTTCTTCAATGAACGCCCCCCTTCCTTGACGGGGTTGCCAATTCGTGTTGGTATGCGGTTTGCGGGGGTTGGCGGCAATCGCGGGACATGTGTCCGAGCTTTCCGCAATTGTAGCATTCGATGTTCTTCGTGTCTCTTTTCCCCTGAGGTCGTCCCCCCTGTGGCGTGTACGGAGGTCTAGTGTAGTCGATTTCCTCAGATCCCGCAAGTCGGGCGCAGATTCTTCCTGGGGTGGTGTCCATGGCGTCTGGGTGGTTCCGGAATGCTTGCCATCCCTGGCGCGGCTGCTGGGGACGATTTGGAGCGTTGAAAGTTCTGAGGGAGGTATTGCCCGGCTTACCGGGTCCCGGGGGTTTACGTCCCCCCAAATGTGTTTGTAAGTGCATCCATTTGCGCTGTTGCTCAAGTGCAGCTGTCTTCCACTGAGTGTACGTGTTCGGGCTGTGGAAGTTGTACACATTCTTGTAAAGCTCCACTGGGAGTCCACTGGTGAATTTGTTGAGGACTAGGGAGTCGTCAAAACGATAGCCCGCTTCTCTGACTGCTTTCTCGAATTTGGCGACGTAGGAGTCGATGTCTTGTCCTTCCATTCGGAAGCCCTTCTGAAGTTCCTGTTGTGCCCTTTCCTTCTCGAGGGTGTCAGCGAATGTGTTGCGGAAGCCGAGTTCGATGGCCTCCCAAATCCATTTGTCATAGGGTCCATGCTTGGCTTTGTACGCCTTGACCCATTTGGTGGTGGACAGGACCCACTCGTTGACGTGCTCTCCTTGAATGTAGGTGAGAAAGATCAGTGCTTTGCGATAGGGGAGAGTGAACGCGGGGTTGTCGTAATTGGTTTCTACGAACAGCTCCCACTGAGTGAGGAACTGTTGGACTTTAGTGCGATCCCCGGTGAATACGAGGGGCTCTCTGCCCATGAATTTCTCGGGCTTGGTTCCACTTGATACATTTGGTCCGGAGAAGAGGGGTCCTCCGGATCTCCTCCTCCGTCGCCTCCTCCTGGTCCTCCCGATGGAGGACCTCCTCCGCGACTGATGCGCGTAGGTTCCTGGAATGTAGTTGGTTGTTCGGTGATCGTGGTGGTCATGTCTGTAGGGATGGACTCAGCTAATAATCCAACTGTAGTTCTTCTTCTTCTGCCTGAGCTTTGAGGATGCGGATCTCTTCGGGGTTGCTCCCTAATGAGGGGGATGGTGCGGGTGTCTTGGGAGTAGGTGAGCGGACTGGTTCTTCTTCTTGTCCGTCTACAGGGCCCCACTGATCTCTGGTGGTGACCTCGCTTTGAAGGATGTCGAGTCTAAGGCTGGACCCTGCTGGTCTGACGATTTGTAATTTGCCGTGGAGTTCGTCCCACCTGATTTCCGTCCAGCAAGTGTGGTCGAAATTGAACTCTACTGGGATGAGTCTGGTTTTGCCGTCCTTATAGGTGTAGAGGACTACGTAGCCTGGATCTCCTTGTTCGATTTGCCAAAGGCTCCCTTGAGATATTGCTTGGGGACGTTGCGTTCCCCTCTTCTGTCGATGTGATACGGTCTGAACGGGATCCAAAGATCGCGGGTTGTTACTGCGGAAGCCACGTTGAAGGATCTTGGTCTTAATGTAACGTCTACCACGGACGTTGGTCTGACTTAGACTGCTGTTGTGACGTGGGTTCCCTCGGGGGTGAAACCTGTGATTGTCCGAGTGCTCGGGAAAGACAGCGGGATGAGGCCAATACGTGCCTGTAGAGTCCCTGTAGGTGTATAACTGTCTCTGCAATGGGAATGTTCGGAGGGGGGTTGGGGACTTTGCGGATATACTCCCACTCGAGGTTGTCAACGATGTAGTAGCAGTGAGTAGGGCGAGCGGTTCGGGAGTTGAGGTATTCGAAGACGAGATGACACGTGGTACCAGGCGGGTAAGTCACGGTCGGCTGATCTACCATTCACAAGGGAAGATGGAGATACGGTCACGGGGATCCCCTCTTGGTCGCAGAGGGATATGCCGGAGCTGATTCACTTAGGGATGTCGCGGATCCCTAGCACAGAAGACGAGTAGAAGATGTGGTATTTCGAAGAAGACCAAGATGGGGATCCTGGTCTGTAGTACTACGAACTTAAATACAAGTAAGGGAGTTAGTTCCAACTCCGCTTGAACTCATAAGTAGCCAATAGCGTAAGTAGCGTACCCTAATAATAGAATGCGCAGCCGCCATCGTAATCCGAAACACGTACAACAATAGAACATCAGTCAGCAAGCCTAATCACGATCACGTACAACAATAGGGCTATCAGTCAGCCGGAACACGAGGCCACAAGATCCGAAGTCCATGACACATTACTCCTGACATACCGAGTCATCGCAAATACGTCAGAGTCCACAACCAGGGCCGGTCAGTCCAAGACGAAACGTAACAAGTACCCAACTTCCATACAGATTAACAGTAAGGGCGAAACCTTGCAGACCTGTGTGAGATACCTAAGGTCATATCGGGAGTTCGATGCAGTAAGGACGAGAGTAAGTAAGCACCCAGTCAACGTAAATTATGGACAGTGATATAAATGCTGGCAGAAGTGGTGTTATAGTGGGGACCCTCCCAGAGGGGCCAAGGTATGTTCGGAGTGAAGGTGGAGGAGTGGGGGCAGTGTACCGAGAAAACGAGGTACGGGTGGGAAAAATGAGTGCATGAGGTAGGGAACGTGGTGTGGGTCAGGTTGAAGGGGGAACCGATGGCTTGGCCCCGCTGCCACGGGGTTTCGCCTTCCACCGCTTCAACTCCCCAGAGTGCCCGAAGGCAAAGAGGGTCCGGCCCGCCATGAGACTCCTAAGAGATTCCCCAGAGGGATCCTCAAAAGAGATAACACACGACGAGACCGAGCCAGGTGTGTACGAGTGTGGCACCCTCACCCAAGAGGGGGCCTGTGTGAGTCTCAGCAACCTGTAAGCGGGGTTATCCGCAAGGAGTGCTGCATGGAGTTCAGAAGGGGAGTAGGGGCCATGGGTCAGAGAAGCTCCGGTGGGAATGCCGTTGATAGTGAGGCGACCCCATTTACAATTTTCCCGTGCTAGGACAGGAAGAGGGGAAGAAGTGTCAGCAGATAGGAACACTGCCAGTGAATCGGAGATGACGTGGGAAGCGGAGTTGAGATGGTGTGCTGTGGTGTCTGGACCGGCAGTGAGGACCAGATTGTTCTTAGCGGTCCACCGAGCGGCAGACAGTGTGACAGGGTGGCCTCCTTCCAGAAGTACGGAGTTGAGGTGGGCGATCAGCTCCTGAGGAGTGCGGCGAACCGCAATGGGAGCCAATGGTCCAGCAGTGCGGCAGGGAGTCACGACCAGGGAGGGCCGTGCAGGGAGCTTCACTGCCGAGGCGAATGAAGAGCGAGGAGGGGGGGTGGGTTTGGTAGATGGAGCGGGAGTGGGAGCCTTGGCAGAAGGTGCTGCAGCAGGGGTGGGAGTCTTGGCATGAGGCTGCTTCTTAGCACGAGGGGTCGAGGCAGGAACAGGGGTGGTGGCTGGGGCAGCAGCCGGAGCAGGAGGTGGGGGGGGTGGCATAGGGGTGTCCTCATCGATCTGGGAAGATGGAAAGAGAGGGGGTGCGTCTGGAGCACACACCAGGATAGGTGAGGGAGGGGGGATGGAGGGGGGGGGGGCGGTTGTGGAGGTCCGCGACCGTGTCAACGAGTCGCGTCATCTGGGCTTGCATCACCTCAATGGACCCAGACAATGCCATCATGCCCTGGGCCAACAGGAGGGTCGACCGGGCAACAGCGTTACTGATGGCCCTGTCAAGGTCATCAGTGGGGAGGGGGGGTGGCAGGGCGGGAGGGGGAAGGAGGGCGGGAGGGGCCAGAGTACACAGAGGGTGCACCTAGGCGGACGAGTGGGTTGAGACCGAGCCAGTGAAGGGCGGTCAACCCATCCCAATGAGAGGCAGGGGTGTTGAGGTTATCGACCAACTCAGCAGCAAAGGCAGCCTTCGAGCGGGGGTTGCCAGATGGAGTGAGTGTGGACATGTCAGAGAGGATTGTAACCAGGTACTCGAGGCCAGAGGCCTCGGTAGCGTTGGGGTTGGGTTGGAGGTCCCCAGCGATATAATCGCCAGGGTCGGAGGAGTTATCATGGTACTCCCTCCTCCCAGGGCCACCGCCGTCGTCCATGAGAGCATCACGGACATCAGCTAAGTGTTCAGGGGGGAGGTCGTTGCCTGTGTAAGAATACTGGGACATAGGAGATGGTGGGTGGTAGGAGGTCAAGGAGCATGATGCTTACACACTACTTTTCCGCTCATAACATGTCTTCCTCTGGGAGGTGACATGCAGAACCATTTACCCTTACGAACCACAATTTACCTACCATATTTCATAGCTCTCACATGCTCTGAGACTGGCTTTGTATTATCTACTGCTCCGGAATATAAATCGATCCAAAAAAAAAAAAAAAGAACGATAGCACCTGGGATTACGAATGCCTTCTTGTATCGCATAGCTGGTGGGAGGTTGTGAATGACCCAGATGAAAAACCAGGCTTCAGAGGGCCGGTCGGTGCGAAGCTGGGCACCATCAATTGAGAACTGTAACGTGACATTGTCTCGTTTGAGATCACCCTTGTTCCAAGCATCAAGCAATGCCTGTCCAGAAGCTATGTCGTCGTAGCTATTGAGCCTGCCCCTGTTGAGTCTCGCGTGGTCTGAGTTTTCTGCAAGCTTCTTCTCAAGATAATGCATCTTCTCGGCAAGTTCGTGAGAGCTGTACAGGGCTTGGATGACTGGCCCAACTGGAATCGTAGTGAAACGTTTCTGAGGCTTCGTAGTCCCAGGACTGTACCGAGGTTTGCTGCAGCGAGGACAGGCCTCAAGGATTCTGTATGGTCCAACAAAGGCCACACAGGAGTTCACACACATATCGTGCTCTATAGGTACGACACCAGACAGCCAGTGAACACGGCGCTTCACCTGATCGAAAGACATAATTGGGTCATCAGGTCGATGCAACCGTTCGATGACCTGTATCCTGTCATAGTGAGACCGAGAAGCAGTGGCGTTGTTGATAAAATGTCGCAGAGAACGCAGAAGTGGAGATGAATCCACAAATTCATAGCCTGGCTCAGGGTTCTGCAGGCTCTCAACATCCTCAGCGAGCATACCAGTGTCCTCAAGAACAGATGACCTCAAGAGGTCAATAAACTCTTGCGTCGTCTGGAGATCAGGCATGTGGATTGCCACAGGTGCATGCTCTTCGTTGTGTTCGACAATGGGATTGTAACGATTGGCCCTCCGGTACGCGCCACTACGCCACCACGTGATCCAGAAAACCCGTCCCCCGTGAAGTTTGTCGCCTGGAGTCCTGCAAGAGACCCGTTAGACGCCGACGCACAGGCAGCCGAAGAAGCTGAGGCTAGGGAACGCCTCTGGAAGTTCCATCAAAGTCGCGCCCTGCACCTGCGCGCAGCCATACTGGCCACCCAGTATATGTTCCCACAAGACCCACCTCAAGGTCCGGAAGATTAGCGCCCGATGACGTCATTGCCCGTCACGTGACCCTGGCACGTGACCTGGCCTAGACCGCACCAGAAGAGTCCAGATGAGCTTGTGCCTGGATTGGAACGTGTGTTATCGATTGTGCCTGGTTTGTGATCCGTTACTGTATTTGTATTGACTTTCCCGTGCCTCGTCCCTGTGGCTTGATGCGCCCATGGACTGTATGTTTCAGCCACCATCAGTGGCGTTGGACATGTGCTTTCCGCAGTTCCGCAGTTTCCGCAGTACTCATGTGATAGTTGTATTAGGGTTTCAGCTGAGTTCCAATAGCTCTCCCTACGAGTATAAGTAGCACGTAGAAGCGACCTTAGACGGTAGCTTTGACTTCTTGTATAGTCCGTACAACCTAGTCCGAGTAGTTCCCCAGTCCCCTTTGCTCTCAATCCACCTCCTCTTCTCTTTGCCCTACGTGCCCTCGGAGTTAGTCCAGCATCACAGTGGCGTCCGTACCCTACGCAGACCTCGGAGTTCGCCCCTCTGCTATAGCGGTGTCCCCCTTTCTTCCTTCATCACGTGACCGATTGATTGAGCGTGCGAGCTCAGCATATACGAGCGAAGTCATTCCTTTCTTCTACCTTTTCGCTGTTATCCGTGTCCTGCAGATTGTCCGTTTCGGACTTGTCATCGACGAGCAAGAACGACAGCAAGCGCTAGCTCAAGCGACAGAACAAGAGCGAGTCAACACCTAGGTCGTTAGGAACCCCTCTGGAAGCCGGTCGAGTGCGATCTCCCGAAGTGCGCCCTACGGAGCGTAACAGGGATCTAAGTCAGGGTGTATGGGTTCATCGTCGCCAGCATTCACACCAGAAGGCCCAGCCATGCCGTAGCCCACAACAGAGACCCCAGTGGTATCACGACCAGACACAGAACCCTCAGCCTGAGATACACCAAAGTTGGCAGGATCTGAAGGTGTAGGCGGAAAGCTGCCAGTGCGTGCCAGATCGTCGACAGAGTTACTTGGACCAGGCTCAGGCTCACGCAGAGTGGACTAGACAAGGACGTTCTTATCAAAGCCAACAGAAAGTAGACAGTCAAAAGACCTTTTGTTTCTGTAGGTGTTGAGTTGAATGTCCCTCTGAGTCGGTCAAGTGCCGCCTTCGCTCTAAGTCCTGGAATGCCCCAATGGGCCTAGTTTCAATCCCATTGGCATGGAGGAATTCGCCGAATTCATAGTCTTGCTGAAGTTGGTCTTGTGGCCTACGACGCTTACGACTTGTCATTGGAAGGAGTTTGGTATATAGCAAGCCTGAGGCGCATAGACTTAGAGTCATGCACGCAGATTCGAGACATAGATTCAGGACATTCAAAATCGGCACGAGTCGAACACAGCCACAAAATATGACGCGTAATCGAATATATTCAAGGACTTCCCACAGGGTTTCAAATGCCGGTCCCATGAAAATCGGCCTGGGTTGAACAGAGTCACAAAATGGATTTTTAATCAAACATATTCAAAAAAAACTATGGACTTCCCACAGGGATTCATCCATGACACATTTACATAATTATCAATTTCTCTGTCTCAACCAAAGTAGCGTTCGGGAACACGACTGAGTTCTTTTCACAGTCGCACGCCACCTCTTTCTCCAGCCTGGCGAAAGAGGTCGCATGTGACCTCGGCCGGTCCCTCTTTCGCCGCTGGACAGGCTCTTATATATTGTATTGATGACGAAAGGGGTCGCACACCGCAATCGCCGCACTTTCGGCGCCGGACCGGACAGGCTCTAATATCAGTCAAACGACTGGATAAGGAAGGTGAACCGTGTGAACCATCGATCGAGGACGGGATTGAATCGATCAACGACTCTTGCTCCCTCGCTCCAACTCCTCTAATGCACCCGCAACAACCCCCTCGTCGAGTTCCAAAGATCAGGTTTCGAGTCCTTATCATAGGACGTGCAAACGCTGGCAAGACGTCGATCTTACAGCGAGTATGTGAGACAACGGACAGCCCCATTATTTACCGGGGAGTAAAAAAGGTACACGGTCCGACTTTTCTCTGCAAGTCTGATCTCACTGCCAACCAGATTACACTTAATCCGTCCGTCGACGTTAGTGACAATAGTATTTATCTTCGATTGCCTCTAAATATCTAACTAGCGAGGCGAGCACACGATCGACGACGAACTCGTATTCTCAAATCATCGAGGATACATTTTTCACGATTCTCGTGGGATCGAGTCGGGTAGCACCGAGGAGCTCGGAATTTTGCAGAGGTTTATCCAAAGGAGATGTGCAGAAAGGCGGCTCCAAAATAGATTACATGCTATATGGTTTGGGACTCTCGAGTGTCCACGATTACGACAACTGACGGTCATATTTTGAGGTACTGTGTTCCAATGGACAACCAACGACCACAGCTCGATCTGAGATTTTTCAAGGGCATCTGCCCCGACCAGAATGGTGCGTCTGTCATTACAGACATTCGTGATTGTGTTTAACAGAACAATAAGTCCCAGTCATCGCTTTGTTTACAAAATATGATCAATTCCGGAAAAATATGCAAATCAACGTGGAGGATTTCGGAAGCCCAGATGACGACGTATCTCAAGTGACGGAGAAACACTTTCAAGAGTACTACTTGCATCCCCTTGGTGACGACATCAAATTCGTGCGATTGGAAAGTGAGTTCAGAGACAAATACCAGAGTTGCGTCCTAATGCACTTCGGCAGAAATGCACATGCAAGATATGCGCTGTGATATGCTTATTGAGACAACAGCTGCAGCTTTGAATGATGAGACCGCCGCACTGATGCTCTTAGCGGTGCAGAGTAATAATTTGGAATTAAGTGTTAAGACAGCGTTGAACCGGTGAGTGCACCAATTGAAAGGGCGAAGTGAGCGACGATCTCAACAGACATTACAGTGTCCGTTCCCATACTGGCAACAACTCGGAGGTCGAATATATAGTTAGGCAATGTCTTATCCCGTTTCCTTACATTTGGGTAAGTGATCGTCGTGTCTTAATTTGTGGTATATGGCTCATACGCTTGACGCCGCCCAACTCTTAGTTTGTGAGTGCAAGCTCGTACCCACGGTTTTAAAATTGACTGACCTGACGACGCCTGTCCTCGGCTCTCCAGTATGTGAGTGGCTGCCGTGGCTCGCTGCGTTTCAAGCCCGCTGACGACGCCTGTCCTCGGCTCTCCAGAGAGTGAGTGGCTGCCGTGGCTCGCTGCGTTTCAAGCCCGCTGACGACGCCTGTCCTCGGCTCTCCAGTTCGTGAGTGGCTGCCTTGGCTCGCTGCGTTTCAAGCCCGCTGACGACGCCTGTCCTCGGCTCTCCAGAGAGTGAGTGGCTGCCGTGGCTCGCTGCGTTTCAAGCCCGCTGACGACGCCTGTCCTCGGCTCTCCAGGAAGTGAGTGGCTGCCGTGGCTCGCTGCGTTTCAAGCCCGCTGACGACGCCTGTCCTCGGCTCTCCAGGAAGTGAGTGGCTGCCGTGGCTCGCTGCGTTTCAAGCCCGCTGACGACGCCTGTCCTCGGCTCTCCAGGAAGTGAGTGGCTGCCGTGGCTCGCTGCGTTTCAAGCCCGCTGACGACGCCTGTCCTCGGCTCTCCAGGGAGTGAGTGGCTGCCGTGGCTCGCTGCGTTTCAAGCCCGCTGACGACGCCTGTCCTCGGCTCTCCAGGAAGTGAGTGGCTGCCGTGGCTCGCTGCGTTTCAAGCCCGCTGACGACGCCTGTCCTCGGCTCTCCAGTTCGTGAGTGGCTGCCGTGGCTCGCTGCGTTTCAAGCCCGCTGACGACGCCTGTCCTCGGCTCTCCAGGAAGTGAGTGGCTGCCGTGGCTCGCTGCGTTTCAAGCCCGCTGACGACGCCTGTCCTCGGCTCTCCAGTTCGTGAGTGGCTGCCGTGGCTCGCTGCGTTTCAAGCCCGCTGACGACGCCTGTCCTCGGCTCTCCAGTTGGTGAGTGGCTGCCGTGGCTCGCTGCGTTTCAAGCCCGCTGACGACGCCTGTCCTCGGCTCTCCAGTTCGTGAGTGGCTGCCGTGGCTCGCTGCGTTTCAAGCCCGCTGACGACGCCTGTCCTCGGCTCTCCAGCAAGTGAGTGGCTGCCACACCCCGCTCTTATCCAAGCTTGCTAATGACGTCTGTTTCGGCTCTACAGCATGTGAGTTGTCATTTACCTCCCTACATTTTATGTTGGTCACACCCGTCTTTTTTGTTTTGTTTTGTTTTGTTTTGTTTTTCCCTCTCCACTCATCATGATCATTCCTGGCTAACGAGCATGTGCGTGCATTCTCTCCTTTCCGGCCTGCTAATTGGTGTCTTCCTTTTGTTCTCCAGTTTGTAAATGCCTTTACGTGTTTGCTCCACCAGAAATCTCACTTCTTTATCAAGTAATACAGGTTATGTCGCTGACCACGATCAAAAAAGTGTTATCTTCGTATTACAGTCATTTGTCCTTGGCTTATGACGTTTATCTCCCTAGCTTACCGTCACCACTCTTGGCCGCTATCATTTGGCGCTTGGTATTATTTCACTTTATCATTTCTACAGTGCATTTAACCTTTATTGAAGCTGTTATCATCATCTTGAAGCATGCCACTTCATTACGTCTCTCAAGTCTATCACCAAAATCAGCTTTGACCTGTGCGGAGCTCGACTATCGGGAGGCGAATATCGACTCAAAGATTCGACAACACCTTACTACATCATCTTGTCAAGAGCACGAACTATCAAGCTTTATTATGGCTATTGATATGGTTCGTTTGTTCTCGCATCTGTTAATATCTTGTCGAGCTTTTAATGTCTCAGTCTTCAGTCACAAACACACGTGCATAGAAAAGACCCTTGATTTAAACTGTTTTGGGAACCAGTATTCCCGTGCGATTTTATCTTATTACTGGAGTAGGAACAACACATGGAGGAATAGGTTTGTTGTTGAATACTCCCAGATTTGTGGATTAGTTGAGCCATGTATGGTGTATTGTTGAAGCCAGAGAAAGTGTTTAAATTTGAACATGTTCTGTATGTCCCTGTGTCACGATCACGTGACATGTGACATAGGATCGGAAGAAGCTCGGATTCGACAGCAAGGCAATGCGCTGGAATCTGCCAATTGAGCACTTATGCATCCCCTCAAGCTACACAGAAAATAATCATAAGAGTACAGTATGTACAAGTATAAAGGAATAGACTGTCTTGTAGTAGTTTCCTGTTGAGCGGGCAGCACTAACAGCGAGACAAAAGTAGCAAGATGCTAAGGGACAAAAGTATACTTCAGAGGTTGAAGAAACTCTATAGCAGCGCTACACACCTAAGGGACAAAAGTATCTACTACAGTGTCAGCGTAAGGTAGAGAGGCTTAGTAGTAAAGGGAACTTACACTTCAGAGGTTGAAGAAACTCTGAAGTGTGAGGGCGAAAACAGCAGTCCTTATATACAGGACGCTTAGCTAATAATGGTCTGTGCGCACTGGTGACTCAAACAAAATACACCTGGTCTGTGCGCCAGAGGGAGAAATGCCATTGGAGGGCAGAGAACAATAAAGCCGCCTAATGCGGATGTGATCGGTATCTTAACAATAAGAACAAGGAGAACCTAATAAGGAACTACAAAATAAGATAAACAATAACCGGTCCGTACAAGTCCGGAAGTCCATAATCTAACCATAAGGGTCAGATACCGTATAAGGAAGGGAATGACTCAATCATATCCCACGAGACATGTGACTTAAATCAGTCGCGTCTCAACATCCCTCCATGATAGAGGCAGTCCATTCTGGAGATAAGAATAGGTGGTAGATGGTGATGAGAGCGTGTGTCAAGTTTCAACAAGTTCTCAGCATGAGAACTGTGTGAGAGTCCTTTGCAAGTTCTCAACATAAGAACTGTGCAAGAGTCTAGGAGTTCGGGATTGAAGTCCCTTGAACACCTTTACTTCATTTGTCATAAAGGACAACTTTTTGAAGTGCAGGGTACAACTCTATATAAGACAGAGAGAAAGGACTCTCTTTTGCAGAGGTAAGAGCGGATCTTATTCTGCCTTGACACTTCATCGACAACCTTATAAAAGGTCCATCAACCCGAATTTCTGATAAATGTGGATCCTATCCACACTTTTCTCCATCATACCAACCCAACATCATTAACCAGCTTCTCGAAGGTTTCCCTTGGTAGAGACTTAGTTAGTCCGTCTGCTACCATGTCCTTCGTTGGAGTACGTATCAGGTGTATCACCTTGTTTTCTACATACTCCCTAACAGCGTGGTGTTTGATGGGGATGTGTTTGGACCGTCTCCCTGTGACAGGGTTTAGGGCTAAGTCTACAGCGCCCTTGTTGTCACAGTGAAGAGGTATGGGGGAGGAGACCTCGTACCCCAGTTCCTCTAGGAACGTCCTATACCACTGAGCTTGGTTTGCAGCCTCAGCGAGGCTCATGTACTCAGCTTCCGTGGTGGACTGAGCTACCGTCTTTTGCTTTCTGGTGCACCATGAGATTGCACCATTCGCAAGTAGGTAGACGTAGCCTGTGGTGGAGTGGCGATCTTCCTGGTCACCCCAGGAAGAGTCGCAATAGCCATGAAGGCCTTCTCCACCATTCCCTCCAGAGTAGCGCAACGCGTAGTCCTTTGTAGTATTAAGGTATGCTAACACGTATTTGGCAAGGCGCAGATGTTGCTGAGAGGGATTGGAAGCGAATTGGCTGAGGCGCGCAACAGCGAAGGAGATATCAGGTCTGCTTCCAATCTGCGCATATAGCAGAGACCCAATTATCTGTTGATACTTCTTAATTTCAGAAGTAGAGGCTTGATCTTCGTATTTGATCAAGTGAGCCTCCGCGCCAGAGGGAAGAGGGGTATATACTGGGTTGGAATCCCTCATTCCAAACCTTTCAACTACATCAGAGATGTAATCTGACTGGTTGATGGTCATAGTGCGATTTGCACGATCTCTGTGATGTTAACACCGAGATATGACTCAATCTCTCCCAGATCAGTCATCTCATATCGGCTTGATAGAGATGCCTTCAGATCATTGATCTTATCTAATGAGTTGCCAGTATAGTGATATCATCTACATATAAGATGACGAAAAGTACATCACCCCCCTCTTGGAGATGATATACATATACTCCTGCATCAGAGTACGTCCGCGTGAAGCCGAGTTCACTAAGAACTCCATGGAACTGTAGATTCCATGCGCGGGAAGCCTGCTTCAGACCATAAAGGGCTTTCTGAAGCCGGCACACCAAGTGTTCTTGGCCAGCTGTGACGAAACCTACGGGTGCTCCATGTAGATTCCTCTCCAGTTCGTCCTTGAAGGAAAGCCGATTTGACGTCCATCTGGTGGATCTCCCAATCCTCCAGGGTGGCTAACGCCAACAATAGTCGTAAGGACTCAAATCGGGCGACTGGACTAAGGTTTCGTCAAAGTCCACCCCCTCTAGTTGGGTGAACCCTTTTGCCACTAGCCTAGCACGAAAGCGTCCATCCGCTTTCTTCTTAAAGACCCACTTGCATTTT